>JAQGBU010000911.1:0-17414 GCA_034698605.1 Isotoma decorata
TCAATATATTTCGGGGAGGGTTTAGCCACGCCCCTTCCCTATCCCTCCAATGTTAATTTTTAGATTGGGGGGGGGGGTTTGACATTTAAAACCCTAATTCAGATACGGCCCTGAATGGTTTGAGTCATTTTTTACAATATTATACACATTCCTTCTGGTAGATCCAGTATTAAATTCATTAGTTAACAAATAATCATTAAAATACTCTGGGGCAATTCCATTTTTAAAGTTTCCA
Source organism: Isotoma decorata (assembly GCA_034698605.1). Lineage (NCBI taxonomy): Eukaryota > Metazoa > Arthropoda > Collembola > Entomobryomorpha > Isotomidae > Isotoma > Isotoma decorata. The sequence continues at coordinate 236 of JAQGBU010000911.1, forward strand.
ACTGGTATTTGTATTTAGGAAGAAGTATACATGATTTCTTCTTACTCTGCCAGTAAAATAGAGATTTTGCCTGTTTATTATGGGGCGATTTGCCTGTTAAATAATATTTGTCTACGTTTGTATGTATGGTGCAAAGCTTACACGGCGAAACTCACATCTACCGCATTGGCCGTTTGTACTGGTTTGTTATGGGGTGATTTTCTAATTTCAACATTATTGATGGTTTTACGCTTAAGTATGCCAAGAACAGGCTATTTTTATTTATTGAATAAAATTGCTCATTAAAACGATATAATTATGGTATGCTCTGTTGCCTAATCCATTTTGCCGAAGGAAAAATGCAGAATTTGTATATTGCCGAAGACGTTTTTGCCAAAGGGAAAATGCAGAATTTGATATTTGACTACATCGTATTGGCCGATTTTATTAGATTTCATCTTTCATTAGAAATCATCATCTCATTAGATGATCAGAACTAGAACATTATCATCTATCACTGAGGTTGGTAATTAATGTACTTCTACTACCAACCTCAATAAATATTGAATGAACTTAAAACTAGTACTGGAAATTTTTGACAAATGTATGTAAACGTAATTAACCGAAATGAACCCTTGAAGTGACATGTTAAATTAACTACTTATAATTATTTATTTTCTAGCTATTTTACCCTTATTTTGATTTGACCTGGTATTGGAAACGATGTGAACCTCATGTCATATACTTCTGTCAATTGAATAAATCATTGAATCTGAATCTGAATCTGAATCTGAGAACATGATCTACGAACATGCCAAATATTTGCAGTGAACCTGTCATATTTTAATTATTTTAGTTTAAAAAATTTGAATGTTTATGTTTAAAAAATTTAAATGTTTTTATAAATTGTTGTTTTAAATAATTCGGCAATATAGTGTATGGAATGAAATTTATTTCGGCAAAGTACAGTAGGCATTAAAAATTCGCTATTTTAGCGCTCGCAAAATGCAGAATTTTGTATTCATACCCTCAGATAAAACCGCGCTATGACTTAAAATAACAACAATCATACCATTATTATGGCGTGCGGACTAACTCGATTTTTCGTTTACCAAAAAGGGGGAAGGTGAAAGGGAGGTATCGTGTACCATGTAGTTAACCCGCACACCTTGCAGACTTTGCCCGAACGTAGGCAGGGCAATACGTTTGTGGTACATACATGCTAGATTAGGTTACTACTGTAAAGAACTTATTTTCTGGTCGTTCTTTACTGCTTGCATGCAAAGTTGGGTTCTGCTTGTGGTGGAAGGTGGTTGTGTCTCTTCGAGCTCTCTTAGGTTTTATATATTAGGAGTAGGTAAAAGCTTGTTATATAAAACTCTGTACTTAGTCAAGTGAATCATAGTTTTAATTATTTAAAATTGTGTAGTGTAATCCCTATTCCAAACTTTAACGGAACGGACTTTCGACTACAGTGCACCAAAGACTTCAAGTGCTCCGTTTACATCACCACAGCAGACCCAACTCCCCCTAGGAAGGGTGGTATGTTAAGTTAAGTGCATCTTTATTTCAATGTAATAAGTTTACAAAGCCGTTTTTACAGCTCTGATTTCAAAAACCTGACACTACTGGATAATTTATACATTCAATCATTCCGTAAACAGTTTCGTAACCAGAATCTATTCTACATCAAGCTAATTCCTTTTCTTACTTCTAGCAAATAGTGTTTTACATTTTTTACTATTTGACAGGGCTTCAAACCCTCATATTTCATAATTTTAGGCAAACTATTCCAGATAGAGATAGCTCTCCATTTTATACATGATTTAAACTTTTCACTTCGGAATTTTGGGCACGTTAATCTTGGGAATGTTATTCGACTTACATTGTAGGATACCTTAAACCATTCTCCAAAATCCCGATTATTCGTGTTTAGATATTTCAATACAAATGCCGTAAAACGAAGCACTATACACAGCAGCTTCATTTTACTTGTAGTTAATTCTTACGAAATTATTTCATTCGCAATTTTCCTATTACACAAGAGCTCCAGGATACTAGAGTGTCTTATCAATGCGCGTTTCTTATCAATACTGATGATAGCTTGGATAACTATCATGATTATATATGACTGATGATATAACATGATTTCTTCTGAAGGCCATGAAAGCTATTCCAAGATTTGGACGTGAAATTAACATACTTCAGTTAAATTAGATTAAACTTTCTTTGCAGTAGAAACTAAACTTTTTTTATCAGAAGATCATACCAATTTTCGGCAATATTCTTTAACCTAATTTTTTTTTAGTTTTTCTCATTAAAATTGTTTGCAAACTTGCACTCCCAAATTCCGAAGGTTGAAAGTTTAAAGGTAAGTTTGTTGATTTGAAAGAATATTGTACATGCAGGAACATAGACCACGAAATAGGCTTTGTCTTTGAAAATAAATTTAGGTTTATGCATGAAGTCTGAACGTTTTATTTTTCTTTAACTTTAAAGCAAAGTTAAATTTGAATAAATCAAAACGAAAGATTCTAATAAGGTAAAAGGCGAGTTATTACAACCTCACAAATGGGACAATTGGCCTTACTTTGCTTCGTAATACATGTTTGAACCGCACCGTCCTATCTCTGAGAAATCAGTGTAATTATCAGCCTCATATCCAAGAAACGTTATTAACATCCCAAACCTTGAATAAAACTAAAGCTTAATGTAAAACTACTTTCCTTGTAGATTTGAATTTTTATTTTTTGATAGTTAAGGTCAGAACTGCAGTTTATCCTGAATCTTGCATTAATTAATCAGTAATGGAAAATTCTGAGAACATTAAAATGTATTTTCCTTAAAAATAGGCCATAGTCACATTTAATAGTTCTAAAGAGTTAATTATTCTTTATGAAAGCGAATTGAGGTTTTACATAAAATTTAATTCGTTATTCAACATAACTTGTTCAATTCGAGCAAAGTGTTTATATGTCCATTGGAAAATAAAATTGCTATACAAAACTCTCACACGAAGCGTACACGAAGCTTCATGGGTAAAACTTATACTTGGAATAATAATGAAGTGTTAAATTAAAATTATTTATGTTTTGATGTTCATGCAAGAAACGTCAATTAGTAAACGAGGGTAGTAAACTTACGAAATCAAAAGAAAAGTTTAAAAACAATAAAAAGTTACCGACTTTATTTCAAAAACTCACAAAGACTTTTCTTTAGTTGTTATCTGGATTGCAAAACGACTGGGCACCTGAAGTTTTTCTGATCGAAATAGTTCTCATACCAGGGAATTTTATTAAACATGAATTTAAGTGTGGAAAAAATGGAACCAGAATCCTTCGTGTCGGAGACCGTAGGGAAAACCCTCGATCGTCATTCAGTACTAACGGAAGATGGGTAATCAGATTTTGATTCGTTTATTAATTCATACCATTAGCAACGATTTACAATAATTCATATCTGTAGGTAATAGAGTGACTCATAAAAAACTGATCATTATGATAATTTTCAAAATATTTTAACCTTTTATCAAACCATATTTTAAATTCTTTTATTAAGGACTGTAAATGATTATTATTAGTTTATTATGAACTCTTCTCTGTCCGTACCTAATATCATTTAGTAGTATATTAACTATTATATAAGTGATTAATGTAGCACAAACTAATGTAAATCCGTCTACTTGAATTAATCAGGTACATTCTAACATTGCTTCGATTTCGTTATCCTGGAAGCGACTTTTTTTACAACCACAATATCGAAGATTTTCCAGAACCCCAAGATCGGCCTGTGGTATTGTTGGTCCATGGCTTTATTGTTGATGGAACACAATGGTTAATGAGCAACTCTACTGAATCATCATTACGTAAGTTTAAATGACTTTGACATTTAAAAAAATAATTGTCTAGGTAAAGTTAATACGTTGAAATAAAACTTTATTTTTGGAATTCATGTATAGCGATGAAATTACATAATGCTGGATATGATGTCTGGCTTGCAAATCTCCGAGGATGTCCTACGTCTCTAAAACATAATAATATATCCATAAGTTCTGAAGAATATTGGAATTACAGGTTGTTATGAATAAAAAGTATCATAAAACGTTTAATAAGGCAATTAGCAGCTATTGAACAGTAAAACTTAATTTTTTCTAATAGTTTGGATGAAATTGCTCAATATGATATCCCTGCAATTATATACTTCATCCTGGGGGTGACGAAAAAAGAGAATTTATTGTATGTTGGACATTCAATGGGATGTTCAGCATTGTTTGCTTTAGCTTCGCTAAAACCTGAATTTTGTTCCAAGATTACTGCTGCGGTTGCCCTTGACCAAGCAGTGTATGGTAAGGATATTCAACGAAATGACCTGAAAGTAGCAGGGCATCTGGGCTCAAAGATTGTGGTTAGTAATTTACACCTAGTTAGCTTAGAAGTTTTAAGTGTACTTTTGGACTAATAAATATTTTTATTTCATATTTAAGGCGAAGTACGAATGGCTTTACAAGAGAAGTATCTTCCCAATGCCGATAATGGGGATGGTGAATAGCTTGTTTGTCCCGTTTTTGGAAAAGAATACTTTTGCTGAATGGATTTTTAAGACCATGTTGGGTGTAACTTTTGGCGTGTTTGAAAGGAATTTAACTCAAATTGAAAAGGTATGTACAACTCAAATTAGTTGTTTTAAAGTAAAATTTGAAAAAAGAATTTTGAGATTATGTAACGTTCTTTTCAGTCACAAATTTCAACAATCACGAAAAGTTTTCCAGCATCCTCTTCAGTAAAATTATTTTGTCATGGGTCGCAATGTTTAATGGCTGAAACATTTCAACAGTATGATTATGGATCAAAAGAAAATTGTAAACGGTATGGGCAAGAATCTCCACCTCGATATGATCTTCAGAAAGTTAATATTCCGGTGGTAATAATACATTCTGAAAATGATGAGCTCTGCCCTCCAAAGGTGAGCCATATTTAATATCTAGTTTTTGATGAGATAGAATATACTAAATGATATCATTTAATTTAAAATATATTATGAATTTCCAATTTTGGATTAAATCAGGATCTAACAAAGGTCTTCAAAGAATTGCCCAAGTTAATTGATGTTATCGAATCGAAGACACCCGGACACAACGATTTTGTTTATGGAAAAGTCCTTGATATTTTAAATAAAATCACAGATCACTGCCAGGCTGGTCCAACTAACTAGGACTTCAGTACATTAGTAACAGTTTAAAGTACGGATAACAAGGTGATGGCTGACCAGAGTAGGATTTTAACTAGTTTAATAACAATAGAGAATGGCCAATGTTAGTTTCTTAGGTACAATGTAAAATTTAATGCTGATATTGCGTTTGTTTTCAGTACCTGCCGTAGATTTTGGCTTTGAGTTTACTATACATTTTAAATGTATTTATAATATATTACTGTGTCCCATAGATATCTAATATTCGTGGATAGATAATCTACGGAAAGAAATCACTGAACTGATAAGTGTTGAATAAAACGAACCCTGTAAAGATGGGAGACCAGGCTTAACACAGACCTATGGTAATATTTCTAAAGCATCCACATATGAACCCTCGGCATTCCGAAATTATTGACAAACGGGAATATTAGCATAATTGAAAACCGATGTTCATATACACCGACAAACTGCAACACCAAGAACTACCATCAGCCACTAAATACAGCTTCGAGTTTACATAACTTGTGAAACATTACATAGAGATGCTAAAATATGACCCCTTAACTTAATCGTTGGTGCTACAAAATGGTAAAAAATATTTCTACATTATTACTTTGGAGTGTAATACCAGGAGACTTATTTTTCGATTGTATGGTAAATGGCTGAAGTAAGCTTTTGTGCTTTGATTGCCTAAGATGACCTGCGTAAGGGACAAGGGTAGTATCGACTTTCCGTCTTAGACTACCGACGTTGTAGGCCTTATCCACGTTTCGTGAAAACTCATTATAAGCCCCATGGCCATCCTATCAGTCAAAAAGTTATGAACGTTCCAATCTCAGGATTATCTTCGTTCTGATTCAGACTTGAATTATTGATTTTTGATTTTATTATATGATTTGATTTACTTTTATTAAATGTCATAGGTACCGAATTCTAGCTTAGGTTATGGTATGATGTCTTAGCTGTTATCGATGATGATGTACAAAGGTTGGAAGTTGGCGTTTTATTCGTCGATTTTTAAAATGTCAGCGTTTAAGCGTCAGTGTTTTATTTGTCTGTGCTCAGCTGTATATCCTTTAAATGGTAAATTAAATAGTAAATTAAGGTGAAAGATGGCTATCTAATTTAAATTACCTAGTCCGACATTATCATTCTTTCTTCTGCATGATCCTCTGACATTTGACTTCCGGACAAAGTCGTCTCCGCCCTACTGCACACTGTAGTCTCCACGTTGTTTTCGAAGAATATGGAATTCAACAAGGGATGCAGATAACACAAAGAAAAGAATACAAGAACGCAGAATAACATGGAATGAAAAATGAGGGTTTTATTCATTTCATAATCTTTAAGATTTTAAATTGCTTCTTCACATTATATTATTGAAGTCGAAACGGCCGAAATCGTCTGTATTTACCTATCTAATTATTTGATACACGATTGGTGTAATTATTATAGGTTGATCGGGTTCAAGTGTAATAGATTTTATTTGATACACTGCAACACAACTGATATGTTAGGATGTCTGACGTGCTGTCATTACCAGCTAGAAGTAAAGTGTCCATTTTCTTTGAATTGCATTGCGTGCCCTGTTTGACGTCTGTAGCGCGACGAACGGTGGCCCACACAGACTCGCTATCCGTTCGCAACGGATAGCGAGTGAGTCTGAGTGCTGCTCATTCCCCGTTAAACATGCGGAGCCCATGGGTAAGTAGTTGTGAGAAATATACGTATAATTTCTAGAAGTAATTTCTAGATATAAATTTTTGATACTTCACGTGCAAAAGATTGGAAGTTATTTAAACGTTAAAAGAGTAGTAGCAATAGGGATACCGATCCTCCAACCTGTTTCACGTGTAAGTTCCCACAACCCCCATTGCACCATGTTTAACGGGTTTGGCACCCCGGGTCTAGGACAACGGATCATACGTTCTGATAGGAAACCTAAACTATTTTACTACTGTACTTTTAATTGGTTACATCTTTGACCTAACCATTTTAAAGGTTTGAGGATTTTAAAAAGTTCCTAATAATTATACAGAAGTTAAACTTGTATTAAAAATTCTGGAAATGCATTTAAAGTTAAATCGTTAGTTATTATTATTATAATAAATAAGATTTAGTATTTTGAAACTTTCTGTCATAGTTAATCACTTACTCAAAGTGAAGACGATTGGACGTTATGTGATGTTTAAAGATTAATATGGTGATAGTTAAGCAAACTAGAAGCAAGATATAATAGAAGCGATTTAACAAAGTAATTCTCCCTACATTTCATGTGGGGAGTTCATGTGGGGATCTAATGTTGAATTCATACCGAGTTCAAACTCAGATGTTTCGGGAAACAAACCATGTACATTAACAAATGTAGTCTAATATATATTCAGAAATTATTTGGGATTGATACCCGAGGTAAGTTGACATCAATTTGGGAAAAAAACCAATATCTGCAGTAATTGATTTTGGGCTAGCAAATGGAATAGAAAGATATGGACGCTCTAACCACTCGACCGTTTCACTAGCCTCTTACGAACAGACTTAACTTCTGACGACTTCCCTTATACAGATGAATTAGACTTTAAATAATGGGTATGAGATTCAGAACAATAGTAATATTTAAATATCCATTTCAGATAAGAAATACGCAGAACCAACAGGGAATTTAGATAAGGAATATTTTCCCCAAAAGTTCTGTGACTCCAATATTCTTGATAAAAACTCCCTGATATTACTACGGTTAGATCGGACTACAACAATTTGTAATTTTTACTAATTTTAATATAATCAACTTCTCAAGGGAAAATAAATAAAGGTTTGTACAGATATGCGTAAATGTGTTGAAATACGGCTTAATAAACATCACTCGGTGTTTTTACCACAATCAATCTTGGGATTATATTTCCACGCATTCATAGATTTTTGTCACTAAACATGGAAAAACTACTTTTTATAAGCTTTATGATTTTTTAGAAGGAGCAAATAAAGTATTCTTGTGCGGAATTGTTTTTTAGTTAAACATAAGGTGAGAAAGATTCCTTAATTCCATTATGGTCTTTACCTACTGAAAAGCTGAAGATTTGGAATAGACTTAAAAACTTATTCACACGAACCCAGCTCTTAACTTTCCATAATAATATTGTTACTTGTAATTTTAAGAACAATCGGATTATACTGGAGAAACAAAAATAAAGAGATTTCTCACGATTGTAATAAAATTATCTGTACGAAATGCATAGTTTTTTTGTTTTTTCACTGTAGAAGTTCTTGATTTAAAATTCAAATTATGTTTTTTGCTTTATTCATACTATAATGATGAAAAATAAATTGTGCACGCAAATATGATGCATAATTGTATTTGTTTGGCATATTATAAGACGAAATATTTATTACCTTTTGGACAAAGAAGGACTTTAATTTTAATACTATCGGGTATTTCTGAAGAATGGAAATACTGTAACTAAATATAATGGACACACAATTAAGTGTAGAGGACATTTAAAAAATAACGAATATAGTTGAACATAATTTTCGCTGTAACAGTAACAATAGGATTTTACTTCAAGAATCCAGTTGTCCTGTTTAAAACTCAAACTTTTGATCCAACTCTAAAACAAAAAGGTTGTTTTCGACTCTTTTGGAGCCGGTCTTGCAAGCTCATAATTTCGTAATGTCGTTCTGTGCGGATAACTCCTTACTGACTTTTTTCAAAAGGTTCTGTGCATTTGCCCCTTGTTCATTAGTTTTGATTTTTAGGTCTGTAATTTTCCTCAATTAAAACTTAAACTTAAAAATGTTCTAAAACGAACAAGTAAATCAGGGTATGTTTTCCTCTTACTAAAATTATTTTTAAAATTCTCCTGCTACACAAATGAGTCATCCCGCAGGTAAGACGGACTCGCATATAGGTAAAACAACACAACTATGTCTTAATGTTAAATTTCAGACTTATCAAAACTATTTTGTTTACTTTAATCTAATTGCAAGGTCATTGATATGACTTAAGATTAATTTTTTCTAATACTCTTAGGTCTTAGGTCTTAGGTACCTTATTCCTGATTGTTATCAATACGCTTTGGCTAAGCTAATAAACTGACGGTGGTAATATATTGGTTGATAGACGAGTTTTTATTGGATGAAAACTTTAAGGTTGTATTAATGTTGCTTTAGGGTTTTTCTATGGACTATCTAATCATTCATTCATAGTTTGAACTACGAAGTATTAACAATTGAAATTGATGAAATATAATTAATTATAATTAATCATATGTGCATTTGCGTCTTGAAGTCCACGGAAATACTGATACTGTGCTGCTAAACAACGAATTACAATTACTAAACAAAAACTGTCGGATTTTATATAATTATGAAATTGAGTTAGTTTAAAATGTCTACTCACTTTAATTGTTATTCCCCAGAAATATGCAGTTTTATTCTTGGGAAGCTTCATAGCAAATTTAAAAGTATTATGATTGATTATTAATTAGTGTGCAAATCTCTGCTTTACAATGCACCATCAGCTGCCCTTAAAACAATACAATTTTACACAATAAGACTTCTTTCCAGTGCATTTAGCAAGCTCTCATCATGACGCATTATGTAATTTTAATGTGAAGTTATTGGTAGTATAATTTTCCAGACCTGCAAAAAGTTTAATTACAACCAATTCTTACTGTTATTTAATAATTCACAGTTATATTTTTTGTTAACGTTTTGTCTACTAACTAATTAATTCTGTGATTTTTTTTGTTTTTACTAAACACGTGTCTGAAAAACAACAGTGTTTTATGAATATCATTAACAACAATATAACATCATTCAAGCTACGTAGTCTACTATTCTGCTGGAATTTTCAATTATAATAAAATGAAAGAGAAATTTTAGCATATATATTCCTAGTTTACCTTCACCAAGGTTCAATGTCAATTTCTATTTGCATTACCACCTATAAAGAATTCATACCCTTAGCTGGATATACAATCTGCAGTTGCTTGCTGCAACTCTATTCAATGAACTTGATTGTAAGAAAAACGTAATATAGAGGTCAAAGGAAAGTTTGGTCATTGTTAGTATGATTAACACCATAACCAAAATTTAGAGCAGGGGATGATGCTAATAGATACTACGGAAGAAAAAAAATGTACCAAAGTATATAACAACCCTGAATACAATACAATTGAATCTCTTTTCAGACAGGCATTTAAAAGTAGTAGGTCATATAACTCTGTAGCAAGTCTCTTAAGTCTAAATTTCTTAAAAACTTAACTTAAATAATATCAAAACTTCACTACACACTGAACCTACCTAACGTGGATTTGACTATAGTTGAGTTTCTACTATGAACAATGTCATACTGGACAGTAAAAAAAGGGTTAAAGGTCCAAAAGGAAGTTTACCTTAATAATCAATCACAACTAGGTGTCAGTTGTTTTTGAGACATAGGATAGAAAAGAGTTGTGATTTTAATATTAACTAGACTTGTAAAAAGATTTTTTGAAATATGGAAACAATCATAGACGATCATTTGGACGGTGATATAAATTATTCCCAAGAGCATCACCAAGTTCACACAGAAGACGGGTATATCTTGACACTAGTAAGGATTAAGAAAGTTGAAGATGTTAACAAAACTACCCAGACTGAAGATATATCGGAAATTCAAGGGGATATTGAAAGCCGGATGAGACCAGCAGCTCTCATTGTACATGGATTCTTGTGCTCATCAGATCTTTGGCTTATCAACAGTCCTGATAAAGTTTTACGTAAGAAATTTTGTAATTAAACTTTGGTATAATTGACATTTGAAACATTTAATCACTTTAATTAAAATGGAGGAAGTAATAATAGTGAGAAACTAAAGTAGGAGTGCATTTTTCATGGGAAATAAAACTCTCCAGCCACGCGTTTCTCCCAATAGTAAACCAATTTATTTGATGTTCATACTGTTTTGAAAAGTTGACACGAGATCATTAGGAAAGATAATAATAGGAAAGCAAACAAGACAAGATTTCCTTGTTGAAAACTTACTAGCATAAACTACATGAATATGATTACTTAAAAAATGAATTTAAACTCCTCTCAGCATACAAACTCATTGAAGATGGTTACGATTGCTGGATCGCGAATTGCCGTGGGACTTCACTCTCCAAGAATCATGTTAGCCTTCAAACAAATTCGAAAAAGTTCTGGGACTTTAGGTAAAGATTTCTCGTGGTTGTTGCAATTGATACGACTCAAAAACTGATGGAAAGAGGGTTTGAACTAATTTATTTTACATTTTTTTCAAAGCTTTCATGACATTGGAGTATACGATGTCCCTGCCATGATAGACTACATTCTGGAGAAGACGAATAACGAAAGTGTTTATTATATTGGTCATTCGATGGGATGTACTGTGTTGACTGTGTGTCTCTCCTTGAGACCTGAATATAATTCTAAGGTTAAAGTAATGATTGCTTTAGCACCTGCCGTTCACCTGAAGTATATCAGGAACAAGCCGTTTGCTCTAGGAGGTTATTTAGGGTGGTTAATGGTAAGGACGTGGTTTAAAGATTGAGAGGGTTATGGTTATAATATTATGGTTTATGACATCGGGGCTTATTTATAGGGTGAAGGGTATTTGGGTAGTTGCTTTGTTTATGCTGGACATTTTTTTTTCAAGGTAGAGTATTAAGATTCTTTTGTTCTGAAAATGAAAAAATTTTTCTGCTCCAGAAATGTATTTTCTGGAGGTAGATGCAAGTCGAGGTCAGTTTCTTTAAGGAATTTTTCCATCATTTCCTTTAGATTTATTTACATTCAAAAAATCATAAATTCGTTCTGTCAGCTCACAATAAATGTGAGTAAAATAGATGCTTTAGTTAACGTAAATGTCGAATTAGAACCCCCGAGGGTATATTCAGTTTGGGTAATATTATGAATCAACTCATCGATTTTGCTTTCAAAATATTGATGTAGCTCTTAATTATCCTGAAAATCGGTTACAAAATTTTAAATTAGCAATTTTGTTATATCTTCGTAATCAATGCTTTAATTGCACATATAGCAGACTATATAGAAAGACTAGCATCGTCGCTCATGAAATACATGCTAGGAATTGAAATTGTAAACGATTAATTGAGATGTACTTATATATTACAGAGCAAAGTTAGATGCCTTCGTAGTCGAGAGATGATGGGTACTACAATCCGAGATTTTGTAGATAAGTTAAGCTTTTCATCCCCAGGTAATTGTAACCTTAATCGATCAAAAAAGTTTGCGAAATGGCTCATAAACAATGTGGCTGTATGGTGTGGGGCCTTTGGAAGAACTGGTCTTTTGGATGTAAGTATCCATTAATAATATAGTTAATTCGGTACTAAAAGTTCAATTAGAATTAAGGTAATAGTAATGAATATTTTGTTTAAAATTATCAGTGGCAAGTGCAAGAAATAGCTGATAAATGGCCCTCCCCCACCTCATTCAAACTATATGGACACGGGATGCAAATATTCATTTCCGGAGAGTTTAAGCAATATGATTATGGCAGATCAAAGAATTTAAAATTGTATGGTCAGGCCGACCCTCCGTTTTATGAAATGAAAAACGTCCTTTGTCCTGTTGCTACCTTTTATTCTGAGGCGGATGAATTATGCCCTGCTCAGGTAAGCAATTAATCACAAGTAAAGTTTACATACGCGATGCATTCAGTCAAAATGTCTTTATGCAAAGAAATTGTGCTTATCAATTCATTCATAATATTATCATTTTATTCAGGCTGTGACTCGGTTTGCACACGAACTGCCAAATCTGATTGGGAATTATGGGATCTGTCAAACATTGAAATTCTCTCACCTGTGCTTTATGTTTAGAGGGGACGAAGTTAATTCGTTAGTATATACACCTGTAATGGGTATACTTAAAAAAATTCGGGATTCTTAAGTAGTTCGATTGGTATTCGGAGAATTCTTCACTTCGGTTCATCCTGTACAAACATTTCATCTTCCAACTAATTTTACAAGATTTGGTAGATAAAATGGAAACCCTCAATTGCTACCCCATTATCTGTGTGACTGCAATCGTAACATCGTATATCAATAAAACATTATATACTTACTCATCTCATATATTATAATGTTATTCCCATAAGGTTTTAAATCTAATTTCAAATTGGACGAAAAGAAGGTATTAGAATAATACTGGTCGATGAAATGTCGATGGTCGATGTCGAGCAGCAACTGAAAAGTTGATTCTGTGCAAAAGAGATCAATCGGACGGATTATCAGACAACATAACATTAGCATTCACAAAAAGTGGTTGTACCGCTTAATACTTAATAGGGAAAAAAGGTGAGAATGAATCATTCGTCCAGTATTGTAAACAGTTTTTTCCACTTATTTCAATATTTTATGCCATTTTGTGCTACAATGCGTGTCTAAGTAACGTTATAATTTACTCTAATTATGTAGAATTATACTATATTTTGTTCATATTTATGTAAAAGTTCCACGTGCGATATTTGTGGTTTTTGTAGGCATTGCATTTACTATAGTAAGTAGTCATGCAGTGTAGGTGAAGGTAAAGGTTAAGTATAAATTATAATGAATGTATAATGAATGAGTATAATGAATTTTGTTTACATTTTCAATATTTCCGACTGCTCCATTCACAATAGGTTTAAATACGTGTAATTAATATTAACACTTGATTCATAAGTCCTATTAAAGTTGTTCAATGATAATGAAATAAATTTAATCTCTGAAGTGTTCACAAATGTATGGTTAGTTTATTATATTCTGAAGCTTAACTAAATTTAAGGAAATCCTTGTAGCTTTGTGTACGGTCACAGTCGTTGACTTGTCGTTAAGCACCTGCTTGATGTGTCCTGTGTAATTTAAGGTACAACATTTATTTGCATTTAGCTTCATGAAAATAGTAGTACATGAATGCATGAACGTTGTCATTCGCGTTTTTCAAATGATTTTCAGTCTCAGGTTTAAGATTAAGAAAGCTGTTTCGTCCCTATCATCTTAGGTGGATTCACATAGACATTATAATTGTGACAGAAATTGAGTGTAGTGGGTTGTCTAGAAATTATTAAAACGGTTTATAAAGTTTCGTATAAAACCTCAGGACAAATGTCTTCCAGGCTAAAAATAATTTAATCTCTAATTCTAATTCTTAAAATGCATGTACAATATATTACACAATTGTCAATTTACATGGATATATATCCAAACTGATCTTGAGTCAAAATGAATGAAATGTTATTTAACTAACAATAAAAATATTCAAGCAAACATCAAGTCAAAGTAACAATGCAAAATTGACCCTGAAGTTGCATTTAATTGTCATTTGTGATATTTTAAAAGATAATAAGGATGTTGTTGGGAAATCTAATAAAACTGATATTTCCTGTTTTTACAGACGTTATATTTTGTCTTCACACATTACATTTTTAATTACCAAGAGAATTACTCGAGACATATGGTCTACCTATATGCTTGGGAACTAGCAATGCGAACATCTTACATATAGTTAGTTATGAGTAACTCATCAGTTACTTAAAAAATTATTGTCTAAGCTGTCTAAGCACTAGCTCAGTTTTATAACAGAAACAAATCATAAAAATTCAAGTTTTACAGATTATGAAATGCGTCATTTCTTACACCACTTTAAAGTGTGATATTTGTTTTCAATCTTCTCTTCCATAGACAACCGCAAATTTAAAAATTTAATTGCATTTTATTATATGAACAAGTACACAAGTTTTTAAAACTTAAAAAACCTTGAATTTACCATTTATCACTTGTGATTGAATCTACCTAGTGTACTTACAAGCCTTTTGAGTTTTATTTGCGAAGCCATTTTACCATTCGGAATTAGCAAGAAAAACTTGATGTAAAAATCTAGATTGAATATAAACGCTTACCAGAACAAGTATTTTTTTAAACTTGCTTTGCTACTTATTTAAATATGATGACCTTTGTGATTTAATCTAGTTTAGATTTAAGCCATGTTATACATAACAAATAACAACCTATAATAGGCAGATTGCGAATCCTAGCAACGTTATTCCGTAAGAACGTTAGACCTTACGGGCTTACACTACGGATGACCAGATTGCGATTTTTTTAAATCTACGTAAGAACGTATCGCTTATTCCGTAACCAAAGTTACAGAGTAACGTTCTTACGTTGACAAATTTGTACAGATTGCGAATTCCATACTTTTGAATTCTTAAGGGTCCGGAGTATAATTTTGTAAACAAACTATGGCAATGTTAATCTTATGGGAAAAACTGGAATTTTTGGAGAACAGCAGCTACCGTCAGGATCAACCTAAATTTTTGAAATTGGTGTCATTCGTTAGGAAATATTTTTGTTTAGTGCCAATGGTGGGTCATTTTAATGTAGTCGAAAATGTTGAAGAACAGCAAAAATATGGCATTTTTTTGCACTTTCACACCCTCTAGAATTTCGAAAATGGCTTCTATAGATTTTTAAACCACCATTGGCACTACACACAACAATTGTCTATCGAATGACATCAATCTTAAAAATTTAGGTTGACCCTGACCGTAGCTGCTGTTCTCCAAAAATTCAGCGATGGGAACTTTTTCATTTAATTTTATCTTTGCGTTACATAGAAACTCCATGAAAATGAGCTATTACTTGAAGTAAATGACACGAAATGTCGATTGAGTTCGTTCCTGTAACTGTCATTCTTTCGTACTTTGCAGATACGTAGGTTCTAATGTATACACTCTGAGCCTTTTAGCCCGAGCCTAGGGCTTATGAGATTGGTGTGTCTGGTGTGTTTCTGTTTCTGTTTCGATGGTTTAAGGTCAATCTGAGATGTCTGTCTGTCTGACGATAACTCAAGAACGGTTTCACCGATTTGCATGACATTTTGACCACACCTGTATTGGGCCAGATTAGGTACCGAGTTCGAATATGGGCAATGTTGGTCAGCTGGTTGGCCCGTGGTGGGCTAAAAACCCAGACCGGTCATGCAAAAAGCCAGTTTTTGAAAATCCTCATAGAAAGCTGAAATTCGGCGTTACGAATAGCAAATGTACATAAAATCTGAAGCAAAAGTTCAATTTATTGTGACTTGAATGACCCAACAGGGTAACCCGCACTGGGTTTTTGAAATTCAATGTAGGAAGCTGAAATTTTGCATAGAGGCTACAAATAGCAAAGTTACATGAAATCTTCAGCCAAACTTTATTTTGTTTTGATTTCAATGACCCTACTGGATCATCCCTACGGGTTTTTGAAAGTCGTCACAGAAATCTGCAATTTTGCACGAGTGTTACAAATGCACATAATACATGAAATTTGAAGCCAAATTTCGGAATAATACCTGGCTTGGGCTAAAGTTGCACAGGAAAGTTTTAATGAATGAATTATTGTTTCTGAAGTTAGAAGGACAAGGAACTGTATCATATTTCATGGTATTAGAACGAATTGTGATAATCGGTGATACTGAAGATGGACAGCAGTATTTGTTCTAGCATTACTCACCTTAAGCTGCGTAATCAAACTTCTTCTAGCGTACAATACACATTTAATGGGATGGGGGGTAATTTAGGAAGGGGAGGGGTGAGCTTGTATTTAAAACATTGTGTAGACCCTGGGGAGTTATGAGGGGTTCTAATCTGGGATTTACGGTAACTCATCTGCGTTTATTTATTTATTTTGCAAACCCCACTCATAATTTTCAATATTTGCATCATCCAATTTTCTATTGCTACACATTTTAACGATTTTCCATTTTCCAAAAGTACTCGATCAGTTTTAATACGCTTAGACGTACATCATTACCATTAAAATAACGTCATTTTGCCCTTAAAAATGGATCAATGCAAAAACCTTAGCCTTTCAAACCATGTTTCCATGAGCAATTAATTGGTTAAAAAAGTCTAGAACTTTGTTTACAAAATTATACTCCGGACCCTTAACATTTCAAATTCCTAACATTCTTACATCTTCCTCATTTCACCTTTTTCTAAAATGGCCGTTATTAACAGTGT
>JAQGBU010000912.1:0-17413 GCA_034698605.1 Isotoma decorata
AGCTTGGTATCCGGGTGGGTTGAAGTTATTGGAACATTCTTTGTTTTATTACCTCAAGTCGGTCGTGTTCTAGTTTCCTGTGAAATATCTCGAAAAGTAAGTATTTATTTTGATGTTTTAGTATTTTTGAAGATTTAGTTAAGGCTTAGTAGTCTTATGAGCTTAGTGCACTTAAATCCCCTCAGAATTGAACCCTAACTTCTTCCGAAGGCGAAGGCTGAAAACAATAACTCCTCCCAAGCTACTAAATCGAGTTTTACAGTAATATTCGGCTCTTTGGCCAATGAAATAGGCGTATTTATTAACAAGGAAATTCATAATCATAAATCGAATAGAATTAAATGTTAATAACATGGTGATTTTTACTGGATAGATTGAAGAGTTTCGTGACTGGTTACTCCTTGAAGAAAACATGAATTTGCTGTCGGAAATAGATAATCAATGGATTCTGGACGATAAGAATACGGTTGAAATTGGTATTGCTGGATTTTATTCACTTAACTATTCGTTTGCAGGAGATGTAAGATTTCGTGTTTTAATTTACTTGCTTTACTAAATTAAGTGACAATACATCTATATCATCCTATGAAGGATTGCTTTTTTTCTCTTACAGATATTGAGTCTGCTGACGACATATTTCATTGTAATTATTCACTCTAGTAATGCGCAACTTTGAAAGAAATATTGGAGGTGAATAGATCAAGATGAATATCCCCTTCGGCTAGTATTGAAAAGCATAAAAAATATACTGTAAACCGTACTGAAAAATAAATTATGTAAGCATTTTGAAAATGTTGGTGTATAATATGGGGGGGGGGAATATGTTTTATAGCGGAAAGCGTAACGGGCATAAGACCAAAAGTATATTAAAACAAATATATTGCGTAAAAGATAAAATACATTATATTACCAAGTGTAAAACAATTTTAGACCACATATTATAATATGGAAATATTTTTGCTCAAACTCTAACGCGTAAGAAAAATTGTGGACACTACTCATAGGCTTGGAGTCGGATGTTGGAAAACATATTGTTTCTAAAATATGGTGCCAAAGCCCGACTTCACGAAAAGCCAATATTGAAACTATAATCCCCCAGAGGACTTTAAATCGGGGTCCATGGTAAACCATCCGCAACCGTACGCATACCCCATGCCCTTTGATACTCGATAGAACCATTCATGCTTAAACCTTGTAATTCAAAGACTTCATAGCCCTAAATAGGAGGTTAACTTACAAAACGTTTAATTCTATAATTTCAACCCTTAACCCTTTGAACTTAAGTTTACAATAGTTGCAATTTTAGAAAAATAGTTAAAAAGTTAGAATCCTGTGGATGGATGGTAAGGTCATTGGTTTAGCCCCTTGAAAACTATACGATAGGCATTTCGGGGTGAAGCTCTATTTGGGACAATTGGGATTGGGGAGATGAAGGGAACAGAGGTAGATACCGATACGAAGGAATGGAATGTCATCGTTTATCGTTGTTCATATTCCATTGCATACACATTTATAAACATTTACACAATCTTCAAATAAATAAACATTCACTTTTGTCCTGCAAAAATACATTTATTTGTGTAGTATTATATTTCTGTCAGCGATTCTTGATTTTCTTACGGAGATTCTTTGCACTGTTTCATCCGAATCGAGTCTAATAATTTGGGTTGGGTTGTAGCTAGTGATACAGTTTTCTGTTGTTTGGGGTGAAGAGGGAAATCCTTTTTCGAAAAAAAATTCTTAGCTAAAACCCAATCGAAAATACGACATAAAATTTGGTAAAATGTAAGATAAGAAGTGACAAAGTTATGGTTCTACTAATCTCAACATAATGCAGAAATATCGTACTCATTATTAAGTAGCGGACCTACTTTATGTGAATGCTCTTGGTGTCTGTCTGTCCGTCCGTCCGTCAACGTTCTAACTTTCCACAGAATCAATTTTTTAAAATTCTGTTTTCACATATGGATAGTTGAGAACAAATGGCAGTCGAGTTCGATAATGACCGAAATCCGCCGCACCCTCTGGGCTCCACCCTCTATAGTAATAGCAGTAAATCTTTCGCACATTCGAACAAATAGGTCAAGGGGGTGTGGCCGGGGCAAAGTGACACTCATGTGTTTTTCAAGTGTGACAGTGTGCACTAGTAATTTTTAACACATTGTAAGCCAACCCGACTATGGAAAGGGGCTGAATCTACAAAATGATCTGCTTGTCAGTCTGCAAGTCTATACTTTTAATGCCCATTTTTCAATTTTCTGCAATTTACGAGTGTCCCAATTTTCTCAGTCTGTCAGTTCACCAAACAACCATATGAGTTTGCTTCCGCTACTAGGCTATCGTAAAACGCGATTTAGAACCCCATGGGGAGTTATTTTTTCAACCCTCGAAAAAGGGTCCACCTCTTTTTCGGGGTGGGGCTCTATTCTGGGGGGACTTATAGTTTCAAAGCAAAAATCAATGAACATTTTATCAAAAAATCAATATTTTGTGCGTTTAAAATCAAAAATTTCCTACAATTTTAGATGTAAAATCTTATAACATAGTGGTTGTTGGATACTATAAGCTATTGGATGACATCGGGTCCAGTCATTAGGTTATTCATTGTCGTCAGTGCGTTGGGTAGAGAACAAGAGCCTGTAAGGGGGTAATAATCTTGGGGATGATAAAAACAGCCTACATTAGAGTTGGGGGAAAAGGGTTCGCCAGAGTATTAGCCTAAATCGTAACCTAAGTGAATTTAGAAGTCTCGAACAAGTCTCATATTCGAGCATAGACAGTCACAGTCCGAATGTTAGTATTAAATATTTTAATTTAATACTTCTTGGTAGTTACAATCACTCTCTTGGTAACTCTGAGTCTCAACTGAGCTGCTGACTCTAGAAGAATCAGATGAATAATCCCAACCGAGTGGGTATCAGGCAGCAGTTATACCGTTGGCTGACCTTAAAGTTAGTAGGAAGTAGAAAGAGTAGAATGTACAAATATCTGGAATCAACATGTCTCCAATATTATGTATACAAAAATATCTTATTAACAAAAATGAATGAGACCACAGACTCATAAGCCATTTTTAAAACTTTTTGTGATAGATTTTTATGAAAGAATGCCTGTAAAGGGTTTTCCTAGCCTAGAGTATTTTATTCAGGGGCTGTATAGGCCGTTCGTACACAAGCAATAAATTAATTGACCGTCAAAGCACAAATTGCATTCTAAAAACATTGAAATTAGATGTTATATTAAATTTATAAAATGGTACAATGATAGAAAACCTTACTTGTACTATAGAAAATATTCGCAAATAAACTTACATCGCATGCTACCTTATGAATATGATAAATTCGTGTTCAACATGTTGGATACTGCTAAGGATAAGTGTTTCCTTCAATTTTTATTGACCCAAAGTATTGACATATATATACCTAAATGCATCTTATCTTATGCCATCAACTAATTTTCATGTTCAGGACGTGTCGTTTCATGAACGCTAAATGATAATATATATGCAGATATATATTTCGACAGTATGAAATTTAAATCTTGTTCGATTTTTCCAAAAACCTGATCGAACTGTGACATAGACATGAAACTATAAAGTATACAAGGTGACCCTTTATTAACCGACCCTCCACACCGGAAACTAATTGAAATAAATGAGTATGCAAATTAATATGATCGAATTTATTCGTTTGGCACGCGATGAAAAAAAGCTTTAGTTGCGATAAGAAAGATAGCATTATTTTAAGACGTCGGTTGAGTAATAATTTTATACTCTTGGCTTAGAGGACGTTTGGCTTCCGGCAATGATTGTGTGTTAGGATTATCTAAATATTTCAATTTAAAGCTTTTGAACAATCATACGAAATTCGTATTATTAACTGCAGAATAGAAAGAAAAATATAATTATTTGGCATTGTGTTTGTGAATCTGCTAACTGTCAGGAATTTAAAAAAAAGGAGTACTTCTTTTGCACTCCGCCTGGAAATTTATTGTCTGCTATTTAACTAAAAAAAATCTCAATTAAATCCTTAAACAATATTATTTCCACGTTAACAACATTAATAAAACGACAAATAAACCAAAATCAGGAAATCAGTTGGGAAGAGTTCAAAGATGCTATCAACCCTAAGGTTCCTGCTTACTAAAGGTATTTCCACCATTTGTGTATAATTTTTTAATAACTTTAAGAAAGGACTTACGATTTATGATGAAAATGATGCTATGGCTTACAATTCATCTTTTTAAAATGAATTAGCATAAAGAAAAATTGCAATTATTGACGTTTTTTAGTAACCGCAAATAAGTTTTTTATTTACGGTTTTGTGTTTTTGCTGCATAAAATGGGG
Source organism: Isotoma decorata (assembly GCA_034698605.1). NCBI lineage: Eukaryota > Metazoa > Arthropoda > Collembola > Entomobryomorpha > Isotomidae > Isotoma > Isotoma decorata. The sequence continues at coordinate 4,347 of JAQGBU010000912.1, forward strand.
TAGTAATAGGCCCCTTATATGGTTTACATTTACATGTTATAATATTTGGAGTGGACTTATTTTTCTGGAGGTTTTTTTTCTTTTTTTATAAGATGTGCAGGTCCAACGAAAATACACACGTCAGATTATTAAGTCAGATATACAGTCAGTTGCAACTACAACTAGTTGTAGCAACATAGGAATTGACAGCAAATAGTAGTAACCAATTAGAATAAATTCAAGCGTTATACGTAACTACCAACTGTTCCAGTAATTTGAACCCCATAAAAAAGTTAAAGCAATATGATTTGTTTATGTAAGTTATAAACGCAAACTTAAGGCCATAGCCTTCATTTAATTAGAAAAGTTAACCGTATAGTTTTGTGATAATTTGAATTTGTTGGAATTAGATGGATCGCATTATACCAACCAGTCATTTTTTGAAATCTAAACATACTTATTTATCCTTTTCCCATCATTCTTACTATGCAGAAAATATATATTTTATTTATTTTCGGATATTGAGAACAGTTAAAAATCATTCAAACTAATATTTTTCTCATTTTGCTTGCATTTAAAAAAAATTTTGACGGTCTTTTATAAACAACGAATCCTCCCCTTTTTATTCCAATTTTAAAAAAATGATTTCATTTCATATGGGGCTTTACGTAGTAGGTTGACTACATATTTGAAGATCTAAATCCAGCTCATTAAAACGCAGTGCTATAAATAAAAAGTTCATTTTTCTAAAGTTATATTCCATGATTAGGTAAGTTGATGATGTAAATGTCCAAATGCAATGCACGCATTTCAGTCCATGAGAAAGTATTCATGAAATAATGAATTCCCGGGGGGAGGGATCGAAGGTAAATTCTTGTGGGTAGTCTTTTGGTCAACTCACTAGCTCCTATTTATTGCCTATAAACTATTCACAACCAACTAATAGTATACAATACTATTGAGTGATTGGCAATTTGGTGCAAAAAAAAACCATTTACTGTAAAAGTAAAGTACAGCAGTTTTAAATCGGTAAAGAGTAAAATTATAGGAAATGACTACTTTAATTCTAACTCCATCACTATTTACATACTGAATAAATTATTTGAAATTGAAACTGGTTTGTAAATGACCAACTGTTCGTTCGTAGACAACTGAAACCGAAGGAAATGTGTGTAAGATTTATTAGTGTACAAGAGTTTAATTTAGTTTCTCATTTCCTCAGAAGCAACAAGTGTTAAAGTATATTCTATAGTTGCATGTGTGGACTAACGGTTGAATACCTTTCCCATACATAGGAATGAAATCATGAAGCAAATAGTGGAAATTAAAAATGCAATTAACCAATGGGAACCAGACCAAAAGGGCGTTTGTATCGAGGCAATCAGAACATCCAAGTTGGAAGGATTTGAGGAGGCCGCTAGACCAAACACTCATCCTCTTAAAAGGTAATCAACGTACTAGCTATAATGCTAATTATGTTTAACTTACAGATTTTTGAGACATACAGATGTAACTTACGAACCTTCTAGTAACGAGCATTTTATAAACTTAATCCGGCTAATCAAAATTACTAGTCAAGTTTTTTTTCTAGCTGTCACTCATAGCTCATAGATGAGGCAAAAGGTCTAGCAACATAAACATTTGCTATGAACGCGAAGCCTTAGTATGAAGTCTAACATTTGATTCTGAAAATCAACTCGGCGAATTTGTAATTGATTTTAATGATTTTTTCTTGAAATGTAGAGATGTACATAAGCTTATTAATCGTCCAGCCATCCAATTTGAGGTTTGTAGAATTTAATTAGAAAAAATGAAAAAATGCGCATTCATCTTAATATCTTATGGATACGTGCTAGCCATTTAGCGTGAAATTTGATCTATGTGGGCTCAAACTCCAAAGTCCGTGACCTTTTGATCAAAGTGTATCCTGTGGAGGCTACAAGTCGCATTTACTTCGAAACTGTAGGGGTTTGTTAAATCATAACTGTTTTTTTTCTGCTTCGGAAAAGTGCAACCAACGTTTGGTATACGCATCTCCACATAAGTCCTATCATCATCATCATTCTGCTATTCTGTTCAATACCATTCGAAAACAAGCTTTAACCTTTTGAATCCCAGCAATTTTTAACTTAATTTGTAATCATGTACCAAGTAACCATGGGCTAAATTATGCTTGAAGGCCTAATTTTTTTCACATGAAAAATGCACAGTAACAAGCCTATAATCCCTTAAAAACCCCTCTGGCCCAAGCAGTTTGGACAACAATTTATGTTTTTGAAGTGTTTCCAAAAATTCTTAAAATAATGATTAACATGAATCAAGACTCAAAAATTATTATTACCCCCTAAACAAACGATAGAAAACCGTAAAAAAGGTTAGTTTTAGCCTAAAGCTTTAACCCACATGTGCTACTGGTTCACCCTTAGGGATCAAAATCCCCACCGGGATGTACATATACGATATTTATTGAATGATAGCCAAATTTATTGTTTGGGTGCTAGCAGTGACTCCACAGGGTACCTCCGTTGGTTTTCTAAAGTCGCTTGTAAATGTGCTGAAACTTTACAGAAATGAAAAATAACCATGTCAAATGAAATTTCAATACCTATGATTACTCATTTTCCTAATCCTTTTCAAATTTTTATTTAAAATATAATGTCTCCTGCTTGAGCTCTTTAGTCTTGGGGATCTAATATCCAGGGGATCTTAGGTGACGGGATGGGAGATGTGGGGATCTAATGTCCGTTCACCAAAATTTCCTATCCAACTTGATTCAGCCCGAACCTAGGCTTTACAAAGATTAACGAACTGTCATTTAATTTGAAATAAGAATTTATAGAAGGGTTAATTTTAACCGCACCTTTCTATATTGACTCTCACAAATCAATGCCGGGGTCACCCTGTGAGGTCATTCAAACCACAAAAACAACTAAATATCTTCAAATTTCTTGTACCATTGTGAATATCCAAGCAAAATTTCAGCTTTCTACACGGACTTTCAAAAATCAGTGGGGGTCCGTCCGTGTCACCGTATTGGGTCATTAAAACCAAAAATAAAAAATATAGGTTATGTCCAATTTTATGTACCACGGCTATTCATTGCCTCCATACCTAATTTCATTTTTCTATGATGACTTTCGATAACCGGTTGGGGTGACCCGGTGGGGACATGGAATTCGCCCAAATATTAAAGGCTTCAAATTTTATATTCTGAGGATATTTGTCAAAGAACTATATCATATATTGTAACCCCCATGCCAAATTTAAGCTTTCTATGACTCCTTTCAAAAATTAATTTATATTTCCATGACTGGTGGGGGTTGAACTCCTCACGGTTCAACCACCTGACCCTAATTGCCCATGGGGCTTTTGTGAGTAAGAGGACACTGGGCAAATAATAGTTACAGCCCGCTTCCCATTTATTCCAAACCGATTTCTGAATTTAAATTAGTTGAAATTAGCTATATAGATAAGCAAAATTGAGAAAATCTCTGATACGTGATATTCACGTATCCGGGTTCTGGGCTTTGTTTTGGCAATACGTGAATGCCACGTATGCGGGTTTCTAGGACAATTTAATTAATACGTGACATTCACGTATTCGGGCTTTCAGGCTTGTCATTTAAATACGTGACATTCACTTATGTGGGACTTTCGCCCACGTCGCTACGATACGTGACATACACGTATCCGGGACTCAAAAGGTTAAAAACGCTGTTTTTTAGAGTTCAGGAACTTCTTTCGAAACGCCGATACTCCAGATTGTTAAAATCTAAGGCGGGATCATTTGAATGCATTAGAATTTGATTTTGCATGATGCCCTCAATTTTCACTTTTTTCTGGAATTAGGAAGTCTTTTGGAACGGTTGTATTCGAAATTATAGAATGTTTTACAGTCTATCGAATCGTGTAGTTTTTATACTCGTGAGCTAATTAAAAACAAAGTTATTCAACTTTGAAATTAGCATAAGAGCTTATGGGAGCAAATATACTATCATACATAACCTTTCATGCTGCCTTCTTACCTATTGTACCTTATTGCAATCACTACTGTAATTGTGTTAGTGGAAATTTATGTGACGGTAAAAAAAATAATTGCAAGCAAGAGAAGAACAAAAGATTAATCAGTTGATTTTCAGAAGCCAGAGAAGACCGTCATTTTGAAGTCGTACCGTGGAAGTTTAATAAATCTAATTTTCGATAGTTTTACTCGATTGCCTCATGCACTATTTTCTTACAGATTTAACTTGTACTGAAAATAGGCAAGATTGCCGGGTCCTTCGTATTAATGAAGAAATAGCCAGCAAACCCTACACAGTCATACAAAAACAATAGTGTTCAAGTTACGTCTAATTGTACAATGATAAAAAACTATTTTTTAGTTTTATAATTTTTTACTAGCGTAGCACACCTTTTTAGATGCATTCTAAAAAGGTGTGCTACGCTATGTATGGTAATGTATGCTAATGTATGGTACATTGATGATTTTTGTTAATACGTCCTCCCCTTCTTCTAGATGTTTGTTATTTAATAGTTTAACAATAGTTAGGACGGGATTTTTCATACCTTGCATGCTTAGCTTTTATTGATTTCGAGAATATTAAGCTTGAGTTTCTCAATTGTCGAATTCTTACGCTACAGAATGGGGGTAAAACGTTTCAAAATTTGTCTGATTTAAACAATTTGACCAAGAATTCAAGTTTTTCTCTCCTTATAGACAACGATTTTATGTTTTATTTGGCTGATTTTAACATGTAGTAAGATTTTTTAATTAAAAAAAAAACTTTCTTATTAAATAGTATGGCTTCCGTGCCAAACTACACCAGTGTGTAATCTTCACAAGGTCTAATATATCAATTATACACCTTCATTAATTTCAAGATTTGTAGTGACAACTTCCTAGTTCAGGTCTAAAATTAAAAAAAAGAATTTGCGTTTAGTAAAATCCTTTATTTAAAAGAGATTTGAAAGGAGTGACACTCACATTTTATCACCATGTCGACTAGGGGTATAACAAGAGCGTCGAAGTCGTTCCATTTCCGTACCACAGTCTTTTTGACATACAGCGAAACAAGGAATAGATTTATCACAAATGAAAGCTGTGGCAATTCCTAAAGGAGCAGAGCACCTCCATAAGACACATGGATCACAATTCCGTTTGCTCTGTCCCGTTTGTTTAATGATTTCGTGACCACAAAAAACTCCGTGGTCTTGATTGCCAATTAATTTGAACGTTGGGCAAGTGCAATTAGTGCTGTTCGTGAAGATTACTTGAAACAGCAGAACAAGTATCAAGATTAGTAATTTAAGCAGCATTTCTGAGCTTTAAAAATTTTGCTGGTGGTAGATTGAATAGTCTAACAAAATTCTCCAAAAATTAAATGTATACCACTTGTGACTCGGTAAAATAACCGCAGAATTCTCGAATTATATTAATGAGATTAATTAAAACGTTTGTATGAATGATATATTGATCAATTGTTATTCATCAACAATGCGTTAAAGAAATTGCATAATGGGCGTTTTTAGATAGACCATTGTTTTGATTTGAATGTAAATAATTTAAGTTTTTTTTCAGTGCATGGTTGAAGGCTAACTACAACGGTATATACCGTTGTAGGGATACGTATATACGACACCGTATATACGACAATAAACCAAGGCCTTTTAAAACTCCCTAGTTAACGGCGCTCCCGAGCCGGTTAGGACAATTGCTGTCTGTCAGCGTACCAGAGACTACGAGAAGGGAAAAAATAGAAGCGTCTTCAGCTTCAGCGTCCCTATATACATTAAAAAAAATTAAATTAAGGATATTTTTAGAGTTTTCTATATTTTTGTATATGAGAAGTTTTTTCGTTATTAAGTATCGTTAGATACTTTATGTGGACGTTCATGGTGTCCGTCGGTGTCCGGACTCTCATAACTTTGGACAGGGTCAACATTTTCAAGTGCTGTTTTCAGAAATGGGTTCATAGGGTCAAAACCCGTTAAGTTCGAAGATAGACCAAATCGGCCACACCCCCAAATTCAAAAAATTAAAAACCCAAAACACTGACATAAATGTATAAAAACCTGTTCCATAGTGCCCCGGTCTCTCATTGCTGAAAACAGATTGAATGTCTCTTCAACCTCCAACTTTTTCACAAAACAATTTTTCTGAACAGAAGAACATCATGCTCGTTACTTTCAAACGTTCAACACAACGTTTTCAATTTCATAAGATAATCTAACGTTCCTTTTTACATCCATTTGTCATGGTTTATTAAGTATCGTTAGATACTTTATGTGAACGTTCATGGTGTTCGATGTCCGACGGTGTCCGTACTCTCATAACTTTGGACAGGGTCAACATTTTCAAGTTCTGTTTTCAGAAATGGGTTCAAAGGGTCAAAAAACGGTTCAAGTTCGAAGATGGACGAAATCGGCCATACCCCCAAATTTAAAAAATTAAAACACTGACATAAATGTATAAAAACATGTTTCATAGTGCCCCAGTCTCTCATTGTTGAAAACAGATTGAATGTCTCTTCAACCTCCAACTTTTTTCACAAAACAATTTTTCTGAACAGTTGAACATCATGCTCATCACTTTCAAACGTTCAACACAACGTTTTCAATTTCATAAAGATAATCTAACGATACTTTCTTACATCCATTTGTCATGGTTTATTCTCAATTGTAATTCAAGCAAGAGTTACTGAAATCACCAAAATGGACAAACTCACAAAAAATACTAAAAATGTTATTTGAAATTCCATTATACTTTTAGGCTATTCTGGACTCTTTCATTTGGATTTTGCGGATATCAAGCAGTTATTTTCAGTCTCCAGTCAATTGATGACTTTTCCAACCGTCCAATTCTTTATACATTCAAGGGGACAATTTCAGCTGAAAATGTTCCATTCCCTGGTGTAACGATAACTTCTTCTAGTTTATTTGACCCTTCAATGATAAATGACGTTTTACAGTAAGTGAATCAAGTGTTTAACATTTCATATTTTGTGTTTTGCACTCTTTGTCTCTTGTACTGTTCATTAACTATAAACCTTACGAGACCGAAGTATTAAGTGGGCCGAGCTGCTACGCAGAACAAAACCTAATTCGTGGTACCTCGTCCAGATGCCAACGAAGATCAACATTTAACTGACTCTAAATTTTCATGGTAATTGTATTGAATGCAAAGTTGACAAAATCTGAAAAAAATAGCTTTCTCCGGTACAGGCGTCTCCTAAGACACCATGTAAATTATTTAAAAAAAACTGTGTCACTCCTTTTAATGTAAAAATTGAATGACAACTTTTAAGGTTTGACCTTCTAGCATACGTCTTGAGTACCATGATCAGTTATTTTGCCCTTTAGCAAGTCTGCAAAAATGGTTTCGAGCAATTAATTTTACAAGATTTTTGAAGGGAATGGGAAACAGGCTTATCTAATGTTTATCTGTTAGGGTAACCTGGATATATATTGGTTTTCAAAATGACCTTATCTGCGAAAAAATGATTTCACCACTGCCAATTTTCCAATTTGTTTTACTACACTACTGGAAGAGATCATCATGGTTTATTATTAATTTTACGGTTCGGTTCGGTTATCCTTGACCTCACACTGTGTCATACCACCCTTCCTAGGGAGAGTTGGGTCTGCTAAGGTGGTAACAACGGAGAACTTTGCAAGTCTTTGTTGCACTGTACTACAAGCTTGTTATTGTCTTACCATATAATTATGAGTTTTATGAGTAATTAAAGTTTTCCACTCATAACATGCGTATGGTATGTTGCTGATTACTACAGAATTGAAAAATTACAGAAAATGTACGAAAAAAACAGTCTTCATTTTACGAGTTGAATAACACTTAACTTTCACTAAACTAAATAGATAAATTAGGTTAGATTATTCACGGTTTAATTTAATCAATTTTTGACAACTCAGTTTACTTACTGAAGTACCGACGAAAACAGATGGACAAAACTTAGCGCAAAGAGAATGATTTCAAAATACGGGAGGGTTGGAGCACAAAATGTTACTCGATATCAATATTATAATGATAAGGTTCCGCAGTTATTGAACCTGGAGAGTGGAGAGACTCTAACACACAACCTTCTCCGACCACGACTCAAGCCAGACTCGCAAGTCTTTATACACATTCTAATGATACTTTTATGTAACTATTCGTCATGGTTTATTAAGGAGCGGAGCTCCTTTATGTGAATGCCCGTGACGTTCGTCGATCCGTCAACCGGTATATCCGTCCGTATACTCTCTAACTTTTGATGGAATCAACTTTTTTTAAATCTGTTTTTTGATATATGTTTTTAATTGTTCAGCTTAGAATCCTAGTGTCTTTGGGTGTGGTAGACCACACCCACAATTTTAAAATAATATTTTCTAAATCCGTTATTCATGGAATGGGTCTATTGGTGCTCTCTGTTGAGTATTATTGAGCACACGATGATGAAATGAAATGAGTTGAGTTGACTGTGGAGTGGACAAAACAAGAGAATTAGAAGAGAACACTTACTCTAGTGGGGCTACTATGGATAGGTTGTGGTAGGAGATATACGCAGTTGTATCAGCATGGCAGGTAGAATGACATAAGTAATTACCTAAGTAAGTCTGTCATTACTTTTGTCATTCTCCCTGTTAGCATGGAAGTGTGCACTAAAGTCTGCCCACTTACAAATTGTTAGTGTTTAAGTTGAACAAATGTTGTTTGTGGTGGACAGGTGGTGGAATTGAAGGAAAGGAAATTCGGTGGGTTTTTGAATTTTTAAGACAACAGGGTCACCCCAAGGTCCTGTTCCGCTCATTCGGTACACCGTTGTAATGGTTTATTTTTGCATTTTATTAGACTCTGTGACCAGCTCCTACTCGAACCGAACGTATTGTGGAAGGATGGGAGACAATGGAGTCGACCAGAAGCATTCAAGTTATTATACTTTATGCATCACATTTGTGATCAAGGTGGCAGCTTTTTAGGGCAAATGTTAGACCAAATCTTCATGGACAATAATGTGGTTTTGTCACAGCTTAATACGTTTCTACACCGATTCAAAGACGAACATGCCATCTTCAAAGATAGCCCCTTGGATGGCACGTATTCCGCAAAAATTTTACCTTATGTCAAAGAAGTTAGTTTAAACTAAAAGACTAAAATTGACAGGCTATAATACGCTGGAAGTATGATCGAAGCATTGAAGATTTAATGTTTGTTTCAAAGGGACTGATAAACTGTTCAAAACTTCTCATTGTGTGCAGTTGGCGTAAGTCCCTTCAAGATGATTGTGATAGTCTATTCTATCCTTCTCAAACGGACGTAGGCTCAGGGTGTTCCTTTAACCGGGTACCTGATTCAGTTCTAAGAGGGTAAATAATTACAATGCACGAGTAAAAGGACACATTAGATGGTAACGATGTGAATTGTATTTATGTGAATCGGCTTTTGTAGTGACGAAGGATTGCAAGCTTCATTGAATCAAAGAGGTTCTATCGTAGCAGACGAGATAAAATACCGATGGGGTAATTGGAACATTGACAATCACCATTTTTTTGGGGGAAGCGTATACGAAGATATCCACGGATTTTCAGTCCCTAGCAGACAATCAATTGCTGGGAAACCGTACGGTCTTTCGTTTTTCCTGTATTTTGATGATGCTGAACTTGACCAGGATATTCTTTGTCCGGTTTACGATGGGAAAGGTTACTTGGTAAGTAAACTACTGTTTTTCGGTTTGAGCCCAAGAGATCCGTTAGTTCTTTTGCAATTTATGTCGTCATTTTTAGAGTTAAGAGTTCGAACTTTCAATAGAAACTTTATTATTTGAAACCTCAAAAGCCGTACTTAATAGTTATTAATGGCTTAGGGTAGAATCGCGTTTATTTAATATATTCAGCCAGTTTATGATTGAATAATGAGCCAGCTTAAACAAACATATTCATTTGGCAAAGCTTGCATTACATCCCTCGCATGAAGAACCACAAACTGTTCTAAGCGGAATTCTGATTCCTCCAAAAAAAGAGGTTTTCATTGAAGTCAAAGCAGAGGTAACTACCTCCGACCCAAGGATTCGTCAAATAAATGTGGTAGGTCAAACTTATTACACCATTAATTTCGGATATGGAAATTTAAAATAGTAAAAAACAGTGGAATTTTCTATTCTGCTAACTGCTACAAAACACGTGTGAAAATAATGGGACTTTACCACTTAGGATAAGCGTCAATGTTACTTTCAAGAGGAAAATCCTCTGAAGAATTTTACAAAATATACGGAATCTAATTGCCGCAGAGAGTGCATTGCAAAGAAAATTCTGAAACAATGTGGATGTCATCAGCTTTCCATGACGAGTAAGGAAAACGCTTACATGTAGAAATGATCCTTGCGCACCTGATTTTGTATTTACGAAACTCAGAATTCTTTAAACTCCTTTTTTTATTGTTTTGAGCTAAACATCATCACACCAAGCGATCCAGATTGCATGTTTAAAAAGTACTAAATGCTTTTATTTCAATTTCATGATTTTTATTTCCAGCTGGCAAAAATGAAACAATCTGCGGACCAAATAAGAGACTTTGCGTTGATGATATCTTACGTAATGAAATGTATTTTTCCCAGTAGTTGGTGGTGTTGCTACATTTGTGCTCTTAAGTGTGCATTTTTGAAAAACCGTTTACCTCAATATTTTAGAATTGTTCGGCAAAGTGGGGTATGCAAAACTGTGCCGGAGGCCGATGTGTTATGCGCCATGTACTCAAGTGACTTATGCGTCAAAGATGACAAGTATTCCTTTGAAAAGCGTACACCTGAAAAAAGTCAAGTCATTTCTTAATATAAGGTACAGGTATCTTGGACTTTATACGATTATTCACCCCAAGCCAATTGGCATAGTTTGTTTACAATACATTACCATTAATTTTAAATTAAACAAAAAGTTTAAATGATTTCAAACTTATAATTAAGACATTTACGTTCTACATGTTTTAAATCATAATAGAGCTTTTTTATGAAGAGTGTTTTGTTTTTTTAGGATTATGCATCGACCTTAGAAAATTTCTCAAAAAATTTTAATCTCGAGGCAGTTTTTAACCGGTGGAGTAGTAATTTTATAGAAAGCTTTTTCCTGACCTGAGCTATTTGAAATGGTAAAATCTGAGCTATTTCATTCATTCCAATTAAGATCCTAAACACGGTTTCAACCTGTACACAATTTGACTCTAAAACGATGTATTACAATAGCTAAACATTAATTACTTTACCAAGAAACTTTACATGCCATTGATTTTTTATTCTCAGCCGGAAAAGGGCAGTATCGATTGTGCATGTTTTTGTGGCCTCCCAGACGATGGTATCAAGGGAGAGAAAACTCAAATATGATTGGTCAGAGATCTTTGGTAATTTGCTTGTAAAACGTTTTTAAAACCTTTGACTGTTTATTTTACAATTGACTCTATTAAATTATTAGGTATTCTGGGTGGAATTTGGGGGCTCATGCTGGGTATAAGTGCAATGCGATTGATTAATGTTTTTGCTGCAATAACGGTAATCATTTCGGGAATTTTCCATCTGTGTCCAATTGTGGGAGCTTTTCTACAAAGACTAAAAAATCGCTGTCAGCTAGAAGTTGATTCACGATCAGAAATGGAGAGAAACAATTTGAGTGAAGCTAGTACTTCACAAAATACGAAGAAGATAGTGAATGTATTGAAGAAAAACATGATTGATAATCATTCTAACAACGAGGAAGAACCTGATCCCAATGCATTACGGAGCATTTTTGTGGTTCGTAATAGAGTAATCCAGGAACGCGAGCTTAATGTAATCTGACTTTAAGCATCGGAGATATTTTATACGAACCGTATTTTCGTCGGTCTCTCGACCTCCACGCTCTAACTTTCCACACAGTTTAATTTTCTCCAAATTTGTTCTCATATGAGGGATTGTAGGGTCAAAGGACAAGTTTCCAGTAAATTTTCTACATTTCCTGGGCTCCACCCTTAATAGCAGTTGGAGTAAATCTGCTATAACTTCTCATATAAGGAAACTTTTTGTTTCTGCTTTAAGTTATGAATTGCACAGGTCCAAAGACATTCAAATAAATTGGTGAAGGGTGAAACCAAAAGGGTTGAGGCAAACTGGGAGTATTATATATTTAGGTGAGTGAGTAGTAATCACAGAATGCTGATGGACGTAATGAAATTGTTCATTGCATTTCAGTGTATAATAGATGTTATTAACGTTTCACTTTACATATTCCTCAGTATAGTATAGTAGCATCTATCAGGTCCACTTATTAACAGTGGTAACAATATTATTAACTAAAAGTTAAATGTGAAATTAACAATGTTATATACTTCATCTTCACGATTATGAGTACGTATATTATTCCCATGATTTCTTCGTTGAAAAACTATTAGGGCTAGAAAATGTAGTTATTCCGTTTGGTACGCAGGGTTGAATGACATAATATCCTGTGTACCAAATGGAATAACTACTGCAAAATGTAGTTATTCCGTTTGGTACACAGGATTGAATGGCATATCCTGTGTACCAAACAGAATAACTCCATTTTGCAGAATGAATTCAACAACGGGAAGATGTCTAGAAAATAAAATTATGTAATTTAATGGAACTTAATATTAGTCCTATTTGCGAATTATTTTTAGCGATCGATGTAACTCAACTTTGCGTGCAATGTATGTTACATATTATGCACTTCAGTCATTTGTTTAAAACAATGGAGCAACACCAAAAAAGTTCTACAGTTAGTTGAATTGGTCATTATAATAGAATAAACTTTTAGCATGGAATAAGTGCACTCTTTGGAAAGTTATTATGTAAGTGCTCAGAGTTCAGATTAAACAGCAGAATAACTGAAATAAAACACGTATTTTAAATGAATCGTTTCTGACAATCATTGACTTACTAATATTCATTCACTTCACTACTCATAGGTTGGAGTCGGATTTTTGTACCATATTTTTCTAAAATATGGTACCAAAACCCGGGTCTAGGACATAATGGTCTCCACATTATGGTCTCCACATTATGGTCTATGGACAAAATGGTATACCACATTATGGTCTCCACAAAATG
>JAQGBU010000913.1:0-17405 GCA_034698605.1 Isotoma decorata
CTTTTTTTGCTTCGTCCTTTTTTCGCCATCCTTTTTCTTCCGTCCTTTTTCTTCCTGTCCTTCTTCTTCCGGGAATCTTCTAATTCGAGTTTTACGGTATGTGTAGTTTTTACAGACTTAAAAAAATATCCTGTACCTGTACTATCATGTCATAAAATGTTAATAAAATGTGGACGTCATTTACGACTAGTTTTTAGGAGTCGCAAAAATCAAATATTTTCTAGTTTCTTTCGACCGTCTAGTCTACTTACGTCACTACTACTCCTGTACACATTTAAGGTTTACTCCAACTCTTCTGTGGGATTAGATTAGATTAGGACTAGTTGTTCAACATTTCAAAAATCAATTTAGTTGTTGAAACAAATCTAAGAAAAACTAGTAGTTTTATTGTGGATTTTCATTCTGTCTTAACTATATTGAGATATGTTAATTTATGCATGTCTGTGTCTTTATATTACTTGCTTTCTTCAATTCCGTTTTTGTAAATCTGTATCTTGATAAAAAATGAACCCTTTGCATCCTGATCATTTGCATACAAATATTTGGGTACGGGAAGGAATACAGGTCTGCGCGATTACATCATGCAAGGTTGCGATTAAATAAAGAAATGTCAATAGCTGATTTTCTAAACTGTATTCCATAATATTAAGGTATCTATATATTTGATTCCATATCAGATTTAAAATTATGAGCTCGACTTTTGGGCTTTGAAAATGATACAATTGACTTAAACTAAACAATGGACTAACTTCTTAATGCTTAAAGCTACTAAGAAAATTAAGATATAGGTATAATGTTTTTAAGTAGATGTACCTGTTTGTAAGCTTCCTGAAGTCTATCCAAAGCTAGTTGTTTAGAAATACTTGGGTCATTCTTTTCTTTCACAAGGTAATATGATCTCTCCAGCCATTCAATAGCACGTGTAAAAATATTTGCACGAAGGGAGTAAATTCCAACGAAAGAACAATCAGCCGCATTTAATGACGAATTTGTTGAAACTTCCTCGAAAATTCCCTGAGTAAACTAAAAAAATGTTTCTTTTCTCAATTAAGTATCCAAGAAAAGAAAAAAAGTTTACAATACAAAAAGTGGTGATGTAGTATCTATTTCAAATGAATTAAGAATTTTCAGAGTCAATCAAAATCAAAATCATTATTGATTGGCACCTCATTTATATCCAGGTTGTAAGCATCCTGAACTCTGAGAAGTCCTTCAGTTGCAGCATTCAGATCCAGTTGGGTTGGAAGACTCAACTCTTTCCTGGCTTTCTCCATAACGCGTAAAAATTCTTAAAACATGAGATCAAAATCTATCACTAGATATTTTCCACTTGTTGGACATTAAGACTTTTTCATAACAGATAATACTATTACTTCTTTCATGATCGTTTCTGAGATCCTTCTCCAATTTAGGTAAGTCCAAGACAAACCTTCGAATTAATCTGAAAGTCCTTAGAGGATCGGAAGACACTGCTTCTGCTTGCCCCAATTGACTCCTGTTACCCCTTGTTGATAATTTACTGTTAATTAAATGACTATATTTTTCATTTGGGTTCGTTATTCCATCTTCGTCTTTTAATGTTAGGAAATCTTGTTGGTCATTCAAATATCTGGTAAAAAGATCAATTAATTTGAAGTAAAAACTGAACAACGGTAATAATCAAACTCATACAGAAATAAGGTACAAGAACTTACGTTTTAGCCAGATGAAGTCTATGTTCTAAGCTTGATATATAATTATTCACAGCTTCACTTAAAACTTCCTGCTCAACTACCACTAACTTCTGTAATCGCAATGCCGAGCTATAAAACTCTTCTTTCGAGCAGTTCACATTACCAAACAAACTTAATATCAGAAGAAATATTGATACTCTGACCGATAATTTCCATTTGTCAAAATTACATTTTGATGACATTTTTTGCCTAAACTTGGCTTTTAATTTTAGCTGCGTACTGCACAATTTAAATTTAAAGAACTGTACTTTAATCGTTAATCACATAAAAAGTAGCACAATTTTTCAAGCTATACTTAACAACTAAAGTCTTTTGTAGATGAACAAAACTGTATGGTTTTTATGTAATGGGGCAAATAATATATGGAAATGGGAAATGTATAATGATTATGTTAATGAGCACGTGAAACGAATTATGTCTATGATCCGATGAAACCCACCAACACGTTTTAATTTTCTTTAATAAAGAATCTAGGAAGAATAATGCTTTTGATTGGGATGAACAATGATTGCACATACAAAGAAGATGTCAGATCAAAATTCTAGACGCTATAAAACTACTCAATTTAACAGAAACACAAGAAACTTGCATTATTAACTTTGCGGACTTATATGATTATTTGATTCTATATAATGCCTAAAACATTTGTTATAACATAAATTAAGTTTAATGCTCAGTCTCGAAAACTTTCAATAGCATTAGTTACATGCTACATGTATAAAACTTGTATAAAAACTACCTACTTCGAGGCTTAAAATGACTAGATGGTCCCAGGTCAAGCACTCTATAGTACAAATAGCAATTCACTGTGGTTATAGTGGTTTATTCTGTATATTTTATAAAGACACTGATGAAAAAAGTGTCGGTGTCGAGGGCAAATTGTTCATATTATGCGTATGACTTGAGGGGATTTGTTAGATAAGTTAGGTTACAAGATGTAAGCAATTTTATCACCCTCAACCTCGTCTTTGAAAGTACTCTCAATTCTCAATAGGACTTATAGAGAATTTCTTATAAAATGAGTGCTATCAGTTACCTGAGGTTATACCGGTATCTATTATATAGATTGCACGTTTACTGATTCTGTTAAATTGATTTGCGAAGCTCACAAATTTCAATATTTTTTTTATACAGACTTCCTCATAAATAGAAAAACTTTAAGAAAATTTAAATTCAAAACGAGAAATTGGGGTGACAGGGTTTTTTTGTTAACTGGACTGGTTTTTTACTTGCCTACTGAACTCGCAATATACTACTAAAAACTTTAATTTACTTTTTTACAAGCATAGACTGTTAAAGCTACTGGTCATTCATAAGGCTTTTCAAATACTAAATGGAACTTGAACAAGAATACTGACAAGATTGGGAAGAGGTTTCAGTCTGTTGAGAGGGTCGGTGTTCACTACTGATGATCTTGGTTTGATGGAACAAATCAGCAAGTTGTTTGTCATGATCAATTAATTGATAATCAACACGGATACTGAGCTCATAGAAATTGACTTACGAAGTTGTTCGTGTCAGTCAACATTATGCGTAGAACATGACAATTAATGCGTGTATCATGCATCCACCTCTGCTGTCTTGGCTTTTAATTGTTTTATTGAACGTGTAAACAGTTTTTTTTTTCAATGAAATACAACTGGATTTGACTAACCATAAAGACATCTGGAATCAATAAACTGATTCAGGTTTATTTTATTACGAATGATGACTTACGCATTAAAAAGGGATTGATAATTATTTTGTAGAAAAATCTTTGTTTCTCCAATCTAAAAGATTACTTTCTAGGTAAGAACGGTATGATCATGATCACAGATTTTAACAAAAAAAATTTGTGCAGTTTTCATGAGATTGAAAACAAAAGACTCAGAATAACAACAATGTTCAAAATCATTAGTATAAATTATAAGAGGAAGAATTGCAATTTTTTATTCGAGTGGTAGGTACGCATTCATGTAATATAATTTCCACAATCCACAATAATCTTAAACGTGTAAAAAATGTAACGGGACTGGCTTCTTGGCTGTTTTTTATTTAACTTACGTGATGGCAAATACTAAAAGTTTAATAGTATGTTACTGACCCTTTGCTCGTTCAGGTTTTTTTCATGAATTTATAAACTCACTTTGCATTTTTTATGAAACGCCTTGTTGTCTTCCAAGTGATTCTTATAAATTTGGTTAATAAATACTAAACATTATTATCTCCTGTGATCTTGTAAAATGCATATGATGAATACAAAGTATAAAAATGTAACGAATCTTCTTCATGTTAGAATAGTTTGAAGCTTAATTGAAGTGATAACGATCTTAAGCCCGAAGACGATTTATGTCTACAATAACCATGAATAGCGACTGAAACTTTAAAAGAAACTTCATTAATGTTTGCATTTAAAATTCATCAGATGAGGCTAATCAATCAGTATATAAAATATTTATACAGCAATTAATCAGCCCATTGTAATTCTTGAAACAATCAAAGGAGAATATACTTTTTACTTTATGCAAGTCAACTTTGAAACTGTGATGTTGCTTGCAGGTAGTATTGGTTACTCCAATTTTAGATTGTTTTAAAATGAGCACTTTATTGAACACGAGATACGACCAGATAAACAAGTTTTAAATGGCAAAAATGCGTAATTTGAATCAAAACCGATTCTAAAAATTAATTATACTTTCTTCATAGTTTAAACTAATAAAAATGGAATGCAAATCATAAAAATCGATTTAAGTTTTTATGCGGAATATTCCAGTAGTAAAAACAGTTTTTGAACAAAAATGCAAGTAAAAGGTATAAAAATGTAGATTGAGAAAATGCAATAATTGGATCCCCTTATTACCTTTGAATAAAACGACACCACCTTTTTGATGTCATAGCTAAAAACCATGTCATTATACAAAACTCCTTTTCCGCAAATCGACTGATGGTCACTTAAAATATTTCTGAGGTGGAGTTCAGGTCAGACTGATTGAGTGGGCACAAAATTAAGTCTCACTTTTCTCAGTAGGTTCTGTATACCAAAATCCATACGGGAAGTCTCATTCTTCCCTACAGGTCTGCAAAACCTGTTACAAAAGCAATTGCAATCTGCAACAAATCATGATTCTAATGATAAGTCATGCTGGATTACATTTTTATCTGGTATGGAATTATTGCAATCAAAGTGACTTGAGACCTTATTTGTAAGGTATTAGATCTATTGGTCGATGACATATGAATTCCCCAAGATAAGCTATTTTGTGTAAGACTGTTCTTAACTGCTCTGTAACAACATAGCATGATGTTAGGGCATCTATAAATTATTTGGATAACCATCCGTCTCTTATTATCCGGGATATCTGGACCACAAGTGTTCATACCCTCGTTCCCGGCCTCTAGAAAATGCCCCAGGCAAGGGCTGATAAGCGTCCCCGGTTTTTAACTGAAGTTCCCCTAAGGGAACCATTCTGCTTTCAAAATTACTAACAACTAAATAGACTTTCTAATGGATTATTGTCTCTATTATTCTTGACATATACTTAAAGTTCTTTATTCCTATCATTATTCCTAAATATTCCTAAAATATATGATGATTCATGAATATATTACATTTTAATTCGCAATGCACACATAATACGCCTACGCATGTAGAAACATTATTGAAATAAACCATACGTCGCTGTATAATGTACACAATTGATCGGTAAAGTATTTTTACAAGTGAAGATTAAATTTTGGCTAGGATTTTTAGAGCAGTTAAATGTAATAATTAATTAGTTTAACTGCTCATTTGAGGTAAAAAGGAGTTAGTGGGGTAGAGTAGGATTTTTTAATCGCCTTTTTCTATCAATGAAGTTACAACATTTAAACATTCTCGTGTTTTCTGTTTTGAGTGCATGTGTGAGAGTTGAGTAACATAAGTTTACACATTTACATTATAATTGGATCTTTCTAAATAATCATTAATCAAAAATAATTAGCTACTCAAAAATTTCAAGTACTAAGGTAAGATAATTATACGTTTCTGAGTCCAAATTAGTGTAAGAGTTAAAAAGATACACAGACAAGAGGACTGAGAAGACTTTGGAATGGAAACATACTGTGTGTGTGTTGTAGTCTAGTATTTTTGTGTACTGTGTTGACTGTACTGGAATTTGTAAAATCGAAAATAATGTTACGAGCATTAAAGTTAAATTTTGAAGGTTGACTCTGACCCGTCTGACCTGAAGGCACTTTACACTTCGGAATTTCAGTTCTTAATTTAATTCAGTATGAACCTGGTTCGCAGATCGGTTGTCACAGTCTGCAGTCAGTGTAGTCAGTATTTTGAAACAGAAAGTTCAAAAGGAGAAACAATAAACAAAACTAAGGGAATCGGGTCCAAAGCCCAAAAAGGCAAGTAGCACAAGTCCCTTTAAAGTTCACAGTTAATTTGCCAAGTGCAGTGTGAGTGAAGTCAAAGGTGAATTTTGGATGTGCTAAAACGTTCAGTAAGTTCACTTGTCACAGCAACAGGACACGACACCGGCAGTTGCAAAACGCATCAACAGGAAAACAAATTAGTTTGACACTCAAAACTACAAGTTCAAAATGAAAAAGTGTTATTATGAAGTGCTTGGTGTTGAAAGGAATGCCACGGATGATGATATACGAAAGGCGTTCCGAAAACTCGCCTTGCAATTGCACCCGGGTAAGGCATTTAAGAATTTACTTCAATTCTTCATTTTAATATCCTCAAAACTCAAAATACTCTTTCAAATCCTTTTTCAAATAGTTTAAGATACAAGAAGTACTATGATGTAGTTTTTTTCTATTCCATTAATAAATGACTTTTTTAGAAGTACACATTCGATAGGTTGCAGACTATTCTCATTGACGAGTATTAAACATTATATGTTTATCATACTGAATGCTAATATTGAGTTGACAAGCTTTTGGTTTACTTTTAGATAAAAATCTTGACAGAGCTGAAGAGGCCAAAGCTGAGTTTCAAATTCTACAACAAGCTTACGGGACTTTAAGCAATCCACAAGATCGGGCCTGGTATGATGAACATAGACAAGCGGTTCTTCGAGAAGGTGATTTCTTTTTTAAGGAGTTTAGTTAAATTTTTACTTTCAAACTTAACTCCATGAAAATCAGATAAATAGGACTACGTATTATATATTAAGTTTGATGCTAAGCTGTGGTGACAAGCTAGCTGTTGTGTGTAGGTACTTTAATTGTGTGACTCTTTATTTTTCGAATTTTAGGCGTTGATGGAGACTTTGATGATTTCAACATCGATCTTATGGCATATTGTACATCGTCATGTTACGCCGGGTATCACGATGATGAGGGTGGATTCTACGCAGTTTACAGGTAACTTTTAAGCATATTTTTAAAGGTCAGACCAGACCGTACTTAAGTCGATTTACATATACATGTCTTTCTCTCATGCAAATCTTTCTAGAGAATTGTTTGAAAAGCTCACTCAAGAAGAACTGGAATCTGGTTGGGCTGATGAGAATGACGACAAC
Source organism: Isotoma decorata (assembly GCA_034698605.1). Classification (NCBI taxonomy): domain Eukaryota; kingdom Metazoa; phylum Arthropoda; class Collembola; order Entomobryomorpha; family Isotomidae; genus Isotoma; species Isotoma decorata. The sequence goes on from JAQGBU010000913.1 coordinate 7,232, forward strand.
ATTCCGAATTTTGGAGATTCCCAAAGTTCGTATGAGGAAGTAGGCCACTTGTATATTTATTTTATTGTATCGTTGCTGGAATCAGATCTATCGTATTATAGCCAACTTTGTTTGTTTTTATAAAGAGTAAATATGAATGTACTTTCTAATCCAGGTGGTTGGACCATTTTATGCGTTTTGGGAATCATTTTGCACTTTAAAATCGTTCGGGTGGGTGGATGAATACAATACACGACATGCAGGTTGTCGACGGGTGAGTTTCAAATGCGATCATTTATATTTTATTCCGTAGTTTGCTTCTGATTAAATTGGCATAAAATATTTCAGGTTGCCCGATTGATGGATAAAGAGAACAAAAAAATACGATCTGAGGCCAAAAAGGCTTGGAATATTGAAGTACGAGCGTTAGTTGACTTTGTGAAAAGAAAGGACAAGCGAGTTCAGAAGTGGAAAATCGAGCAGGATGTCAAACTTAAACAAAAGCAAGCAGCCTTAGCCGAAAAAGCTGAAGCTGATAAAGCGGTTCGACGCGCAGAGAGAAAGAAACTGTTGGAATCAGCAAAGAAAGACAAAGCTCATCCTGAAAATCAACAAATATTAAAAGTAATTATTTTTTCCTTGTATAGAAATTAGTTTTCTACTACTTAAATGAATTAAACTTTCATGTGTTAACATTTTGCGGTTTCTTGAAGGAAATGGAACAATGGATGTCTAATGAGTTCGGAGAACAAGTATCAGGAAACGAATCTGATGAAGAAGACCCGACATGCTATCACTGTGCCGCATGTAACAAATCGTTTAGGAGTGAGAAGGCGTGAGTATAAATACTTTATCAACATTGACTGATTTACTTTATTCAAAACCTAGGGATATATCATATAATAAAATTAATATTTTATTAATTTTTATAATATAATATTAATGTTATTAATATAATATTCATTTTGTTAATGTATAATAAAATTAATATATATAAATCATAAAATCATATAATAAAATTAATAAAATTATAATTTTTTCAGCTTCTGTAATCACGAAAAATCTAAAAAGCATTTGTCTCAAGTCCAAAAGTTACGTGAAATGATGGAAGAAGAGGATGATATGGTTAACAGTGAATCTTCTGAACTGGATACAGCAGAACAAAATGGCATTGATGAAGAAGAAGAAATCACCGCAGTAGCTGACGAAGCAGAACAAAGTGATACTGAAGAAGAATCTGAGTCTCCTGATAGACTAAAAACTACAGATGCGGAAGGAGACGTCAAAGAAGCAGCTAGTCAACTGGAAAGTCTTAAAGTATCAAATGATTGTGAGCATAGTGAATCTGGCCAAGAAGATAGTGAGTCCAACCAAAGTGACAAAAGTGACGGATTGCTTGAACAACAGTTTGTAGCTAGACTCGCTAACAGAGGTAAAAAAGGACAACGTCGAAGGCATATAAGTATTGATGAGCCGAGACTAAGTTCGGCCTCAAAGTCTGATGTTGAGGAACCCATAGTTAATCTTGATAGTACTGACGAGGAAAAAAAAGTAAACGAAAAATCAGAAAAAAGGAAAAAGAAAAAACTGAAAAAACAAGCTGCAAAAGCTTCATCATCTGTTCCAGTGGTTGAAAATGGACATAATGAAGAAGAAATTGAATCTTCGAATAGCAGCGGAAGTGCGCGATGTGCGGTCTGCAAGGAAAATTTTTCTAGTAGATCCCAGCTTTTTCGGCATATTAAATCTACTGGTCATGCTGCTCCATTAGATACTATTAAGAACATAAAAGTGGCTGCGATGTCTAAAGAGACAACAAAGTCAGCAAAGAAGAAGAAAGGCAAAAATCGGGAATAATTAATTTAATTCTTACTTTTTATAATCTGTGTACATCATTCTCTTCTTATAATGAAAAGTGAACTTAACTTTTGTTCTGCATCTTGTATTGGGATTTTTCGGTATCAGAAAATAAAAATATAAATTATGATACCATTTTTAATTCAGTTAATGTCTTTAAGTTTTTAATGAAATCATCTCAAGAGCTAGCATTACGTCGTTTCCATTTGCAAGTACTCTACATTTAAACTTGAGTAGTAAGCTGGATTCTCAAGCCTAAAAGCCGAGGATTGGGACCATGTTTTTAGCCATTGGATCGGAAGATTGGAACTATACATTATTTGCAGCAAGAAATAACTAGTTAGACATGTTGTATGACTGATTCGTCTGCCTGAATTATTTTTTCCCATCAACTTCAACCAAAATTTTCATGTTTGTAAAGATAATGGAGGACGAACCACATTTTAATCAACGCACGCTAAACATTACTACGCCTTTTTAAATTAACGTAAAGCATTGTTTTACATGATAATTATAATGGAAAAGAAATTTGGAAACCGAAAGGGCATTATGTTGAAAACCACCTTTGGCCTTCCTTTTATTCTTGCAAGTAATTCAGTGTTTTTCGTCAACAATTTTTTTTATTTTAGCAACGCGTAATCTGTGTGACGAAAATTGAAAGTAACAATTCCCCTGTGACAATAGTATGGATGATTGCATGGCATACTATACAAGTTTTATGGCTTAAATTGACCTTCAGTTTATTTTCGTGTAATTTCCTGTGAATTATTTTATAGTAATATTGCTGGATCCAGAACCGAAGCCAGGACATGGAAAGAGCTATACGTATGTATCTAGTAGAATTGCTTCAGGCCAATTCAGGTTGATTTCGGATGTAGAAGAGAAAAGCAAACCCATGTTTTTTACACTGATGTGAAATTCATTGTCAGTGACAATTGGATTACTTTAATGTCAGGAAATCCAATAATAATGATTACCTACGTTCTGCAATGTATATAAGACTTTTTTACTGTTTTCAACACTGCAGTCGAAAGGCTTCCTAGAATTTAATATTTTTCAAACTGAATATGAATACAGTTCCTGAGAACTGCTTTTGTCTCTGTCGTTTAGCTTTTAATTGAAATGGTCATAAAATAGCGTGCCTACTGGCCTCTCACAAAATATTATATTTGATCCAGTTTTTAATTACTCACAATGAGTCTGGATAATACTCAGAGATTTTCTTAAGTTCTTTGTTCATTGTTACTGACTAATTAATGGTTTTCAGGAAAGTCGATTATCTGCAAATTCGGTAAAAACACTTTAAAAGAATTGCGCATCACATTTTAATTTAATTTTCTAACCCTTAAATTGTCCATCCTTGTTAAACCACAATGACTCATCTTTCTTGTATTGTATTAGTTAAATCCAGTTGATTTAATGGATTTACAAATGTTATTGTGTTTTAGGATGTAAGTCATCGCGAATATAATGGTATTATTAGAAAAATTACTCATTTTAATACATTTAAATTCGTTTTTGTCGGGTGGATTATATTCTCATGTTTTTCTCTTAGAGGCTCTTATCAATCTTGTCGGTTGATTTACTCAATGTTGTGTAAGTTAATGAATAAAAATGATCTCATTTGATATGACTCAACTGCACCAAGCTCATAATCTTCAATTAATTAAGTGACACATAGGATTAACCATAAAGCTCGTTTCCCGTTTTGATAATACCTAATAATAATCATGGCTTTACTGTTTGAAGGTTTGCATATCACTGATTTCCACCTCACGACTACAAATACATATCTTCAATAAGGAGAGTAAAAATAATGTTTCACAAAGTTTTTCTAAGTATAATATAAAATGTTTCCAATGAATTTTCATTGAAGATAATTTAAATATAACTAAAAAGATTGATTTTTCAGTAGACGTTAGTTCAAATAGAATTCAAAAGTACTCAGCGTTTCCAGACACAAACTAGTTTGTATTTCATACTAGCAAAAAAAATGAATCAGATTGGATCTAGCCCATGTAATCTTGCATAAAGACTAATCTTGAGTAAAGAAATAATTCCTATTATGTAATAATTTTCAAAATCCTTTTCATGTCCCTTCTATAACACAATATCATTTCTTTCTTTGCCACAATAATATTTTTATATTTCTTGACCCAACAATGTAATAAAAACATGGGAGAGATATTAAATGCCTCTGCATTCTGATTTTCTAATTTTAATTATTCTCATGAAACAAGCGTTCAAGTACTAATTTCAGCTCAAGTTATAGTGTAAGGAGTAATTTGATTGCTAAAGTAATAGTTTCAACTGAAAAATTGAGTTAAAGATGAAAGCAATAGAATTTTTAAGTTTTATCACTTGATTGCATATTTAACGCAAGGAAACATGGCCAGGATAGTATTTATAGAAATTAAGCCTTTACATCAAACTAGACACGAACAATTCTGTTCTTCATCAAGCCCCTTCGGACGTGTAAGACTGAAACGAAAAAAGGTACAGAAAATGCTTGATACGTAGAAAATGAATACAAATTCCAACAAAACAAGGGCATTAGGGTCATATTTATGAAAAATTCCGTGTACAATCATTTAAATTAGAGGTTTGTATCCCAATTGAGACTTGTTGATTAATATACATCTAAATCGTTACGATGCGATGGAATCATCTTTTGGATTTTGGTATGAAACCTCAACCTTGTAAGTTCTACGGATGTACAATTTAGGTAAAAATGTTAAAATTAAACGAATAGTATTTTATTGAATACCGTAATTCCAATTTATAAAGCTCCCATTGCATACTCTTAAGCAAGTGAATTACTATATACCATCGCCTCTTAAGATTAGCACCTTTAGCTGGAGTTTCTTTTGCAATGCAATGCAACCCGGTTTTCCAATATTAGGCTTTAGACTGGAAATTTCGGTACATATGGAGCTTAAGATAGGTGTTAGCTGTGCATAAAATTTGCTACTGTACTCCTTCATTTCTAAAGAATTGGATTTGCAATATTGTAGAAAGAATTCTTTAGGTTTACTTTGTACAACAAAAAATATATGATGAATCATCACAACTGCACCAAATATTTTTATTTTGTTTTTCATACTAATTTTATTCAGATTGATATTTCCTGCTTCTTTATTTTTGCAGGATCATTATTATATAGCAAATTATAGGTTGTATAACACATCTTTGACAGAAGTATGCTTTCCTAAGAACATTAATATTGGTCAATCGAAGCGATGAGAATTATGTGATGATGATTTGCCTCACGAAGCTATTTCTCTGCATCACGAATCAAGTATATTATTCCCAACACACGATATTATATAGTGACTTAAGTCAATTTCTATTCTATACGTATGTCATGGATTACTTTTTTGAAGTTGATTTGACAACTTACAAAGGATATGTGTATATGTGATGTTACCGACAGTTAGGTTTATTATTTAATGTTCTACACTATTCAGTTTTTGTAAAAATTTTATCAATATAATCAGAAAATTTTGCTTCCTTGGCTTTTCAAAGAATTGGAAATAATGTGTACAACATGTTTTGTCGTAAAGCTTTTTTTCTTTGCTATTACGAATTTTAAAATTTAGATTTTGTAATTATAAAAGAATGAAATTAGAAGCTTCGTCAGAGTTTCAAAACTAGCTAGTGCAATCTTTTTACAAATGTTTTATCTCAAGAATATTTAAATATCATTTAAATTATTATCAAACGTGAATTGAATTATCTCTGATATTTAGAATCCTTACTATGAATCATCCATTAATAAACAAGATATACAAGTAAACTTCAACATACGCAAGAGTAAGAAGTAACTACTAATAAAATAATCTTGAGAGATAGAGACTCGAGATTATTCTATTCGCTTAATATTTGTTGTATTCAATTCAATCCTATTCAAGGGAATTCATATGAACGGAGTTTCCACTTTTATCAACATTATTAGTCATGATGAATGAATACTACCACTAGATCACTACTCATTATTTTTCACAGAGTAGTTGCATCATTCTAACTACTGATCTGATTCCTAGTCAATTAATTTTTAAATAAATAAACAAGGAATACTTTTAAAAGATGCACTACCAACAGGCTAAAAGGCTTCGAAGTAAAAGAATCTTGGGGTACGACGCATATGTTTTTTCATAACGCTAAGCCCTAGTAATATACTTAAGCCAAAAAGATGCTTTTTACGGTTTTTAAGAGGCGAAGCCCCTGTATATGAATGGAAGTGACGTGTGTCTGTCTGTCCGTTTGTCTGTCCGTTTCCCCATGTAACTTTTCACAGGGTCAAATTTTTTGACATTTGTTTTCACACACGGGGTCCTAAGATCAAAGGGAAGGTTACATTTGTAAATAGATCAAACTGGGCACACCCCCTGGGCCTCACCCTTAACACACACGGGTCTCGCTGAGCCCCTTATTTAGGTATACCGTTTGTTTAGTTTATTGTCTTAATTAGTAACATCTACATTTACAAGCAGTAGTAATAATACGAATGACTATGACATAATAAGGGAGTTTACATCTTCCTTCATCAAAACCCTACAGATGCACATACACGGAGTATAAAATTATAAAATAATCCAAAGGTTCACTTCTAAACTTGAGATTACTCAGTTTACCAGCCCCAGTAATTTGGACACTTAAACTTTTAGTCATAAGCAGATATGTAAAATGTGACGTGATTCAGTAAGAAAATAAATAATTTACATACAAGAAGACCCAGCAGTAGAGAAGTAGAAAAGTACAACTAACTTTAAGTAGTAACAATCTAATAAGTTAGTTTAGCTTTTATGATGATTCTGATGCTACTTGTTAAAAAGGATGAATCAACTCTCGGCTTATTTATACTAATATAATATCTGATTTTATTTATATTAGGCTCTATGTAAATCAAAAATATACCAAGAATCTACTATCGCAATAGGCCGGAATGAATATTGGTAGAACCACAAGAGAATTCACATTAAAATAGTTAAATACCCCTTCACAACATCCTATCTACTTTATTCTTGTCCAGGGTCTCTTGCCGAGCAGTTGAAGAGCTTTTAGTTACCCATAATAAAATCCATCCAACTGCTTTTATACGACCCAAATATCTCTTTGCATCTTGGCAGCCTTTGTTTCTTCTAAGGAAGAAGATTTTAAGTCTTAGAGTTTCACAGCTCCCTAGCTATCACGGTGAGTTTTGTCCGGGTTCAAGGTTTACAAGTTACAACAAAAAAAGAGTCCTTAAGTCGGTGTTAGGTGGAATTATAAGGCTCCGTTGTTACAAAATGTTACAATGTTATCATAATCTTGTTCAATATACAGTAACAGTTAGAAGAAACCTGTGTACATGATATTTACTGAGCTTGTTAAAATACCAACCACAACCTATAAAGGATAGAGATCATTGTGTTGATTATTAGTGGTCAATAAATCTGCATGTTGGTCAGTTTCTTATATCTAACGTATTTTCTCACTTGCAGTGTTGTGTTACCAGTCGTTGTGATCAGTAAGCATCATCATGACTCCTCAAGAGAAATCAGTATTTGCAGGTGTAATCCTAACGGCTCTCTATTTGACCACTGTCAATGCTCACACAATGGGTTTGGGATCTTGCCCTAGAGTTGAACCACTTAAGGATTTTGATATGGAAAAGGTACATTTTTCGACCAAGATTTACATTTTTATTTTTTATTTGTGGTTTTCAATTAAGGGGAATGAAAACCCATAAAAGATGAATCATAAGAAATGTTATTCTTTAATGATTCTTTGGTGGGTGGGTGAGTAAGGTAGAAAATTTGTGAGCAAATAGAATCAACAATTCAACTACAACAATGAAAATGCCAATATTCATAAATCCCTTCAAAGAGTTTAAGTTTTTTTGAAAAAAAAATTCATGTTAATTCTTCATAAGTAGTCATAAATAGGAACGAAGAATAGTTCAAAAGTTCGAGATATTTAGCAAAAACTCCACATCCACTCGTTTATACCACATCAATACTCGATTTTTTATCCTTTTGAGTGTCAAGCCATAGCCATAAATGATCGAAAAAATGAAAAAATTTTAAGGTTTTGGGGAAAATGTGGTTAATTTGGTTCCGGTACCACAAAAAAGCTTTACGTTAAAATGCGTCAGCCCAACCCTACCCAATTTATAAATTATTGAGCGTAAAAGTAAAAAACACTGATGCATATAAAAGTCATTTAAGACATTGTAAATACTTGCTTTCCAGGTTGAATTTAAAAAAAGCTAAAATAGGTAATATTAACACTTCGACATTTTAATTTTCAGTTTTTGGGAGAATGGTACGTAATCCAAAAATTCGCCACTTCCAGCTCATGCATGAAGTACAATTTCACACAAGGGGGTGACGGAAAATTAAGAGTAGTTCAGACTCGACAACATTTTATTCTGGATACTATTGGTGTAGATCATATTTACACGTAAGAAATTCATTACCTGAACAAAACTGATGCGTAACTCAAGAAAAAAAATACGTTCGACCCTTAAAATTTTTCATTTCTGTCAAAAGGTACACTGGAGTTTTGACAGTTCCAGACACAGACAGATCTGCTCGAATGAGGGTCAAATTCCCCTTAAGTAAGTTTGTTTTGTTATAAAATCGTTTTTCTAATTCTAGGTATGTATCTTTCCATTATAATTGAAGCCTTTTAAATATCCTGTTCCTGTGTTCCTTAAATAAGATATAGTTTAAGAGATACAATGCCCAATTACCCTTCTATTTCCTTTGGACATTTGAAACCCCTAAAGAACTTGCTTTCATATCCTAGCCTTAGAAAAGGTATAGAAGTCATGAAATATTTTACTACCTTAGTATGCACACTGTCTGTATAAAAGCTCATCATATAAGTTATTATCACTGCCCTGAAAAGAACCGTTAGGAAGAGAGCCATTAAATCTTCGTAGAAGGGACAGTCCACAAACAAAAAAGTTTAGTCACGTAAAGTAAAACCTAAAAAGTATATAGCTATATAAAAGGATTTTAGTACTCGTCTCAAATTTATTTAAACCCCCTCTCGACTCTCAACTCAACGAGGTTCTTTAATAAAGCCTCAACCATCATTCTTTAATCCTTCTAATAATAAAATTAAATCTGACAAGTAAATCCCTAACATTTGAGATGAATAGAAGAGCTAATACCTCAATCGACCTCAATAGTTCATTTACCCTTGTATTTTAACTTTAATTAATCTCAGAAATTAAATGAATCACCACAAAAAGACTTATATCATGGTTGTATTTCTGTATATGTTTTAGACGTTGCAGGGGAAGCTGATTTCCTTATATTCATGACTGACTATGAAAACTACGCTGGGGTTTTTACTTGTCAAAAGATTTTGTTCGGCCATACTAAATCAGCAACAATTCTTTCAAGAAAGCCAACCTTAGACAAGGCGATAATAAACCAGGTTAGTATTCATTCATTTGCTTACTAATTTATGACTGATCCTTTCTGCTTTTATTATTTGTAAATGCATTGGAAAACAAGAGATGCAAGATAATTGTGAGTTATATGATGGATATAATATATGCTGCGTATGACTTACAAGTAGTTGACTTACATTTGTGGTTGACACTTAAGCTATTATTATGACACCAAAAGCTTTCCCAAGCAGAGTTTCAAACATGTAAATATTTTTTAGCTAATTAAGCTTTGTATTTTTGGTTTGGGAGTTGAAAAGGAACATAGTTTATTATTACAATACAAGGATGAGTCAACCTCTAAAGCTAATATGAAAAGCATTGAACAAAAGCCATTATTTATCTAAATAAGTAGGTGTACCCTAAAATTATATTTTTGCATGCTATTCTCTAAATACATTTTGCTTACCACACGATTTAAGTTGCATTGTATTTTATACATAAGCTTGACAATGATCATGACCATGATGGTTTGATGGTGTTTGTCGATGACTTGATTCATTTAATCTTCATCTCTCTACTATGTATGCATTTGGTACTCATTAAATGATAGCTTATTTTGTTTTGTTGTATAGCTTTTTTAGCTTCGCATATCTAGAGCAGAAATATTTTTAATTTAGATCCTCAGATCGCCATAACATTTAAATTTAATTACCATCAAAAGCTATTAATGTTGGCACAAATGTAATTAAAGGTTCTATGTCAAATTGCCGAATCCATTTTGCAGAACGCTATAATGCCGAAGTCGTTTTGCCGACTTTGTATATTGCCGACTTTGTGTTTTGCCTAAATAATTTTTGCCGAATTGTTATCATATTCGAACAGGATATGCAAACACGAGCTGCGAGCATGATATGCGAACACGGTCTGCGAACATGATATGCGATCACGATC
>JAQGBU010000914.1:0-17402 GCA_034698605.1 Isotoma decorata
TTATGAAATTGTGTTGCATAGTGCCCCGGTCTTTTTTATGTGAACGTTCATGGTGTCCGTCTGTCTGTCTGTCCGTCCGTCTGTCTGTCTGAATGTTTAACTTTTGACAGGAATAATATTTTTCTCAACAGTTGATAACCATGACCGTCATTGTCAAACTTGCTACAGACGTTTTCGATTTCATAAAGATAATCTAACGATGCTTTCATATATCCGTTTGTCATGGTTTATTACATAGAGTTAAGGGGTTATTCTGTGGAGACCGGAGAGAACTAGAAGCAAATGATGAATTAAAGCTCATTAATTCATTTCGAAAGTAGGTTAAAAGGTACGTTAAGTACAGTTGGGGTGGGAGGACCGAGTTTAGTATAAGTCAATTTAGATACAAAGACTTACCTGAAAGAGGCAATCGTGAGCATTAACAGTAACTGGAACATTTTCAAAGGGCAGGATGTGCGTTAGAACCAATAAAGACAATGTTAGAATCAATGTAGTTTAACCTAAACATAAAAGGTAGTATATTATTATCATCATTCATGACATCACTTAAACAAAATCACTTCCAGTGAGATTTTAATAAATATTCAATAAGACACATGAAATCCTATTTTGGGACTAGATATTCTCAGACCATATTTAAAAGGAAATAGGTTATGACACATGAAGTCTTAGGGGCTGTTTGATAGGAGTGGTAGAAGAATTTAATGCGAATGGGAGAAGGCATATAAAGTCACATCATGCGTTAGGGGTTGTTCTTGGTACAAATAAGGTATGAATAAAACTTTCTATATCCGGAAGTTACATATTCAGCTCTAGTTTGTAATGCTGAACAAGAAAAGCCAACGACCAGTGTATACAAATTTAGGTCAAAAGTTCTATGGGAAGCTTTAGAATGGATGCTAAAATCCTGAAAGCACGAGTGCGTATTTGCCATGTCGAGAACTTTTAGAGTAAAAGATTTCCTGTACGTACAGTGAACTAGATTGGTCCCAACTTCCAAGACTTTCTAGCAATCCAGCATAAAGTACTTTTCAGATCGGATTATTCATCATTTTAAATACAAATTTATAAGTTTTGTACGGAAATAATTGAGTAGAAAAGTTGATAGACAGATGAATAGATTATTTTTTTAGGAAAAGACCTTTTATCGATTATCGAGATTTTACCGTACCTAAGGAGACAGCAGATGAGCGTTATTGTGAAAATCGTACCTAAAATTGTACTACCACATACCCTGGAATCTTTCTCTAAAACATGGAAGTTGTTATTGAGATTATCACATTTATTTTTGACGAAAGAACGAAATAATTTTTCTAGTTACACGAGTGACTAGCACAAATTGAGAAACTAGTTTGAAAGAGAGGAAAGAGAGATTTGAATCGATGAATTTGGCATTAGTTTCTTGCGTGCAAGATGAATAAAAATCCTTACAAGAGTTATACAAGAATGAAATTGAGGGAGGAAATTCCTTGAGTATAATATGTGTATTATGTAGTAGATGAATAAGAGAAAGTATTATCCATTTTATCATATCAAAACTAGTACAACTTGTTGAGCCTCTTCTCCCTGTATTCTCATATGAAATGTGTCCTACGTGAGATTTAAGATACTTTTCCGTAAGTACTATAATAATATTACACACTTTTTCTAGGTAAACGACAAATATTAGATTCAAGGCATAGTAGAAAGTTGCTACAGTCGTCCAGTCCTTCTTGTCTCCATTTATGGTATCCTGTTGAGTTTAAGATAAGTAGATTCATAAAAGCACGAAAGTAATGATTAGGATATTCTTGAAAATACTTTCGTTCTGCTTTTCTAACATGATTTTAGAAGGATGGTACCACTTAACGTGATGACGTACATGTACACAAAATGTATTCTACAAGCTGATGGAACGGAAACGGTAGGCAGAAACACTGATATTGAAATTCGATCAGAATTATTATTTGTCCTCTTTTTCTCAAAATCCTATCTGTAATACGTGTATGGCACATCTTTTATAATTTACACGTATCACCGTGATCCAGCACAAGCTCTTCCTTGTTTTCAATTGGCACACTTTTGTTTTATCCTCGTGTGTGTATCGAATGTTTTTGACAAGGTAAAAGTTGTTGCAGAAATCTATTTTTCGTAGGATGCTGTAAATGATAGTAACAAATATGTAACGTATTTCCCACCAGTATTATCGATCACATAACAAAGTACAGTTTAGTTTGTATAGAAAGTAGTGACTGTTTGATGTTTACACAATGTATCTCGAGCATTGCATTGTTCTTTTAGTCAAATCTATTTTCTTATAAGCATCTTGTCCCGAGTCAAGAAGTCCCGAGTGAAAGATGATAAAAGATCAGGTCAAAGCAAACAAAGACTACTAGACATGAATAGGAGGTTTCATGGATTTAATAAACGCAAATGGCTAAGGGTCTCAATTTTCTTTTAAGGAACGGGATCATCAAGACTCATATTTATGAAGCGTAATTAGTGTTTTCGTTTCCAACATGATAACACAGTAAGAGTGGAGGAGTGTTTTCTTATATTTTGATTACCCACTCGCTCTCGTAACCATAAAAGCTGAAAAATAAGCAGAAAGGAGGAATCATCACTGTACATGTTTTACTCTAGTGATATTAGGCATAGATATGTGTTATCCTCAATCCCGTGAGAGGAGTCATCAGACTAGAAAGGAATGTCATGAAAGTCATGATGTTCCATGTTTATGAGCAATAACTGCTGTGATTTAGCGTTTTCAAAGGAGTACCATAAAGATTACATGTGTACGAGTCATGTTTTCAACATTTTTTGCATTTAACGTAAAAATCAAGACCAAAATCTTAAGAAAGTTTACCTAAGAGCTATTGCAAAGTAGAATCCAGTGACATTTTCTTCCTTCTTGTATCATTTTAAGTAGAATGGCTCACTTTCTAGCTTATTTGGTTCCACACGAAAGGATTTTATTTGTACGAGTGAGGGAATGCCTTTTCATAATTTTGTTTGACATCTTCAACAGGAATCACTTATTTCATATGATGTAGAAAGTGAGACTAAAGTTGATTGATCTCCTCTAAGCTAGGGCATTTTCTTTATCAAATTCTCATTCACAAAATCTCAATGCTTAAATTATTACTGAATGCACATACAAAGGCCATTTAAGCAACAAGAATCTCTTTGGATTATGGAATTCGGAATGTGCATGTAACTATGAAAATCTTAAATGTTTTCGATAAATCAATGTTTTAATATTGTTAATACATAATACCAAACTTCGACCTTTTATCTTACGATTAAGTCAAGGGAAAACGTATATAATGTGTGGTTGGTTGTATTCTATTTCTATTGTACATTGTAAGTTTTGTAAGTTTGACTACACCTAATTTAAGAACATTTTTAAAGGGCAGTCGAAGTTGGCTTGCTTGTTGTTTGTGTAATACCGTTTAAATTTCTTTCCTTTTTCACAGCTTGGTTAGAAAAAATATTTAGAATGGTTTCTAGACTTTTTTTTACGAAAAGTGTAGACATATGAACTTAATCTCATTTCGGCCTCATGGCATTTTGATTTTTAAAATGTCAAGAAACCCCTGTGAACAGGCCCATACACTTGCGAAAAGCTACCACTCTTTTCTCAATATCTGACAGCATAACTGACACAAATAAGGAGTTCATGACATTTATGATGTGTAGATTATTATTTCCTCTAATTATTTATAGCCAAAAATCGTGTTTACTAGCGCAATGAAACAGGATAAAGCGTCTCTTAGACTATTTCTTATCTACTAGTATATATAGACATCATTAAAATTTTTCATCGTAGTTCTGTTTTGAAAGTAAAAGTACATCTTCACTCCAATCATTATTCCACTTTCTAAATACTTATTACATGAGTCACTAAATAAGTACTTACGTTTGATGTCGAACTTCCAATCAAAACTTGTATGTCTGATGAATGTAGTAGGATATATTTCTGCGGTTTGATGCTTCACCATCTCTTTTCCAATTTCTTGGAAGGTTTAACTACTTGTGTCAACCGTCAACCAAACCCTGCGTAATTTATTGGTTGACAGGATGAGCACACATTTCTAACAAGTATACTGTTGGAAAATGTGTTACACGTTTTATTGTAATCAAAATGAGGTAATTCTCGCCATTCATTGTAAAACCAAAGTGTAACAAAATCACTAATTGATAGGGACACGAGTTTAACAGTACGTTGCCCTCCTGCTCTAATTTTTACTAACACGCTTAGGTGAAAGTAGGTAGCTGTCCGAAGCATTAATGGAAATCATATCTTGGCTTGGAGCATCTGACTTTCACGTTAAAGGCTCTGAGGCATTTTACCTTATGTAACATTTGACTTCTAAATCAATCTGCGTTTAAAGGATTGAGAACACCGTGTAAATTTACGTACTAGTTCTTCCTTTTTATCAATTTTGTATGTTTGAACTACAACGGTAATAATAATACGGGACTACTAACAGCAAAATTTCATGTTTGAGATGGGAATAGGTGGAATTCGGGTAGGATAGGATACGCTGCTTTCTGTAAGTGAAAGCTAAATTTCAGTGGTAGTTCGGGTATCTTTTGCCGTTTATCTTTGGGTTTGAGATTGGGAAGAAAAGTGAGTCACATAGGATGAACAGTTAGTTGTGGAACTCAGTCAGTTTCAAGACGCTAGTGATAGTGAACCTGCTGGTCCTGCTTCTGCATCCACTCTACTCTTCTTTCCATTATTGTGTTAGGATACATTATTATCTCTCTCATCCGTGTCACTCTTTCTAAGTACCTTAGAGCAAGCCACTCAAGCTCCATTTGAGGTCCAGAGTCATGCATCTAAAATAAAATGTGCTTGAGACACACTTACTTACTTTCTCTTTTTTAAAAGAAAGTCTTAATTCTCAATATTTTCACTTGTCTTCTTACCATCACACTTTTCACATCAGGATATAGTTGACTCTTGCACAAACATAGTAATACTCGTTTTTTTATACAATATTTTTTTTGCCAACTTTCACACACTTAAATCATACTCACATTCATTTTTTAAAGCTATATTTCATAGACTTTTGTGGTTAAGAAATTAATAGCCTGATATTCAATAAAGAGTGGAAATTCTAAGAAATTCAGATAAAAATAAAGTTGTCTTCTGATGCATTAAAAACTGTGACATTCTTGAAGTAGAAGCAAACACAAGCTTTTAAAAAGATTATACTTGAAAACAAGTTTGTTCTGAGTACATTATATACAATCTGCTTCAACTGCACGTTACATAATCTGAGTTAATATTGCATTTTTCCTGTACATCACAATTTCTCACTTTTCCCGTTTTCCCTTCTTGTACACGCTAAGCTGAACTGACTATCACTGTCTCATTCTCGAAAACTAATATAATTCAATAGTAGTGCCCATCACTTACTTTTCTAGTTACGATTTCTCAACGCACTGCGATTTTTACAAGTATCGTATTTATAACAAGATTCAGTCCTGAGACGCTGTTCAACAATGTCTTTCAGAAAACTGCCCTGCCCTTGGAATTTTTGGGGTAATAATAATAATGTTTTGTTTTTTTTTGTTAAGCAAAATACAATGCTAATAATATCTGTAAAAGTCTGGATAGAATTAAATTTGCATGAAGGTTATAATATACGAGCACATATGTGGATATACATAAATTCGAAGCCAAAATGATTACTAGTATACAATTCTATTCGTAGTTAATCTATAACTTTATGGACCTTTTGTTTATTTTTCAGCTCAAAAAGCCAAAAGGTTTTGTTTTTGTGGTAGGTTTGTAGAATCTGGTTGTTTTCGTGGTAGCATGCTCAAAATCTCTCTCACTTCAAGTAGAAGATGCTATGCTCATAATGATAATGCTGTTGATTGAGTAAAACCGTAGTAAAAGTTTGCTCGGATATGTATAAATTATGATATTCACGTTACAATTTACATTCTACTACAGTTGTAGAGTAGAAATAAAGGTAAAAATGTGTGTAAAAAATTACGAAATGAAAGTTAAAGAAAGAGGTTATAGTATGTAAGCTAATTAATGATAAATGGTCAGGTTTTATTTTTTTCTAAACATATTAGTCAGTTGATTGCTGTCATTGTTTGCAGCAGTGTCGATTTCCAGAATCATATTAAAATTTCCAAAAATATCCTGTACTATAATAACCATTGAATTGACAAAAGGCATGATTTCACTAGAATTTCACAAATTAAAGGGTAGAGTTAGATCTCCATCCGATGACGTGCGTTTACATAAATTGGTATCACATTGCATAGGGACAGAATGCATAGGTTCCTATCGTTTACACATGGGTGTGATTTGGCATGGGTGTTTGTGTAGGGGTAGTATAATATTTCTTAAATTGAACAGAATTCCTAAAGATGTATGCAGATGAGCGATTATGTTAGACAAAGGACGATTAGCGAAGTTTTTTTATTCGAATTACGATATTAATTTTATGTTTCAGATTCTGATTATTTTTCTTTTGAAATTCTTGTCCAACATTAAAATCTGATTGAGCCTAGTAAAACTGGGTGTGGCCAGTCTAAGGGTGACTTCATTATTTATAACTAATTTTCTAAAATTTAGACGGTATGGTTTATAACAATGACAATTTACTTTTCATTTTGATCATATATATTACAATTATTAGGCACACCCCAACGAAACATTGCGTTGCTGAGTGAAATCAAATTTGCATGCTTTCTCCTCCCTAATTGCTTATTCAAATGGTACAATCTCAATAATTTTCTGACAGTAATACGAAAACTTTTGTAATATTAAAACATGTCCTTGTGGTTCAACTGACTGCTACTTCTAAGCTCAAGAAATCCTAAGTCTGTTTCATTTGTTTTCAATTTAACCACAAACTCTCTCCGAGGTTTTTCATTCAAGCAAAGCAAGAGTTTTCTAAGAATTGTGTGTACCTGTCCAAGTCACAAACTACAAGTAAGGTCTCCTTAAAATAACGTTCATATTGCTAGAAATCTAAATCTGGAACAGAAAGGATACTTGATACTTGCTTTGGAATCCAAAGAGAAGTCTTTATAATAGCTCAATTCAGATACAATTAACAACAATTAGAAACTACATTACATTGTAATTTAATATTCGAAACCCCCCTTTATAAAATACCTCAAAGTAGAGCTTCACAGTTAAGTAAACAGATCTCTCATGGATTTCAAATTAGATTTGCTTAAATATTGCACTCAATTTTTGTTACACCTCATAACATACTCGAGAAATTATTACACTTAAATAAATCCATTCTAGTACCTAATTACTGAGCATATATACATTTTAGAATGGTCGAAAATGTCAGAATCCATCTCTTCGCCATCGATAGGTTTTCAAAATATCGTAAAATCTGTTATAATTAAATCAAAAAGCCATGCATAACATTCACTCATGCATAAGACCCTTACTACAAAAATGGATTGGCCCTAGTAGTATTTCTGTGAATTAGCCTCACGTATAATTCTCTTCCTAGTGTAAGAGTGTACCATTTAATGTGCGATTCGATTGGTTTCATGCTAATATCATTTGAAAGGGAAAGAGAAAGGAAAGCTTTGAATCAAACTCAACTCAAACAATAATATCATACTGTACATTTGATTAATAATTAGTAGTTCTATTGTTGATTTTGCTCATAGAATGTGATACATAACACCAGTCACGAGCAATAATTTAATGAGACATAAACCAAATATTATTAGCTCATTAAATGAGTATTCTTCTTCCAAAGTCAGAGTACTAAATATGACTACAAGCCTCAATTCAATGGTCACTAACGGACAATTATTTGCTATTCAATCCCAAAGGCAGATATAATATAAACCAAGGTTTTAGATTAGTATAGCCCCTAGGTTCACCCCTTCTAGTCTACATGGATAGAATTCATTGTTTCTGTCAGTTTCAAGTCATTTGTAAGCAAATAGAAGAAGAAGGGAATTCAGAGCCAGTATTGGATCATTATTTTGAATCCTGAAACCATACTACACAATACCACACACAGGAGAATGAAACCTTTCTCGAATCAATTTTGTTGGTTGTTGCTCTTATAGATTTGCCTTTGTATTAGTTGGCAAAACATCAAGTACCTAAGACAGGTATGAGTACATGAGGGCTACTATTCCTACTCCTACTACTAATACTGGGTGACTACTGAAAAGAGATCCTGCTTTCACTTTGTGTGGGGTTGCGTTTTAGCCGTTTGGACATAGTAGCCCAAATCCAGATTGAAGGTAGAGAAGGAAGGGGAAGATAAATTATTATTGGGAAATCTATCATTTTATACCTGACTTGGTTGGTAGTTAGCGGAAAGGAAGGGAGTTTGACTTTCATTTGAGTCTTAGGTTTCTTCTCCACTTCTTTTTCTATGCATCAAGATTCATTGCATTAGTTTTCTGAACTTACCACACAAAGAACATACCATGAAAAACCAACAACGGAAATCTCTTCTGTGTTCTTTCACTTCAGAGGGCTCCTAGTCGGCTAGATTTGTTGCAATTATTTTCTTTTCCCTTCCCTTAGCATTATATTACATTTTTAGGTCGAATTCTATCCAAACTATTTCCATGTTTTATATATATATATATGGAGTCAGCCTGCTGTACCTAAAACCTAACTAACATCATACGCGTAAGTTTTAATGTCAGTTTGAGTAGTGAGTGAAGAAAAGAAATGTAGAAGGTTGTGTAGGCTTAAGTCATTGAAGTACTTATGATATCATTCACTTGGTGATATAGATGCTCTTAGCTTGAAGTAAAGCCAAGTCAAGATGCTCGACTTACAGATCCGTACAGTAAAGAAACTTGATATACATCCGTATCATTATGAAGTAATTGTTATGTTGACCCTGCCTGTGTTTTATTTTTTTCTTTGCTTGTGCGACTACTAAATCAATCTTAAACAATATCATTAACGTGCTTCATCTACTTATACTGTTTTTCATTATTTTAGGAGGAAATACACATGCTTCTTCCTATAGGAAGAAATACAAAGTAGGGTAATGCTTGTTCTATTGAATGGGATCAAACTATTGAATACAAATGTGGAAGTTTTGTTGTAGGGGATCATTAGATTATTTTTGTGGGGGAGTTTCTGTTTCTAAGGATTTTTTTTTGTTTTTTACTAATAACAGTAACTTTGAGGTAGCAAATTGTGGGATTAATAAAAACTCGTTTTCTGATATCAGACCAAAATTGGAAGAATTTTTCAATAGCTTAGAGAAACAGTTAGTGCAATCCTTATTGATACCCTAGAAAAACGGACTGAATAATGCACCAAAGTATTAAGTTACTTTAAAAATAGAAAAAATGCGTGATTTAAAAAAGTATATACCCAAACTTCTCTAAATTATAAACGCTAACAAATATTTCAATAGTTAATCTGTCTCATTTAGATTAAAGACGTGGCATTGTCATTCCTCATCTAGAAGGTTTTAGTGAATAAATATGCGAAGTTAAACACACAAATGTGTTCCTAGCATCAAACAATTCATTCCTCCTCTTGGTTGAATAAATAATTAAAAAGTAACAAAATCAATACATAACGAAATATTACAAGTGAAAATTGATACATTTGGGCTGTAATTATACTTCATATCATGAAACAAACTACTTTTGGGAGTGTAAAGAGTCTATGTGGTTTTATAATTGCTTCTTGAGATTAAAAGACTCACTGATGAAGTCGATATGGATAGTAGCTCGAAAAATATTTAACACTGAAAGCTATACCGTATTCCATAAGTTTTACCCCGAGGGGACTCATGTTTTAAACTCGGGCTTGAGTCATTGAGATAAAACGTGTGTTGCTAGAAAATTGGATGGAATTTACTTAAAATACTAAATATTATGAGGAAAGGGGTCTTAATTTAAGAATAACGCAGTCGGTAAACTTTGAAACCACAATGGAAAGAGATGCCTAAACTAGGTATGTTAAACAGATAATAATATATGTGAATACATTTTAGGGGTGAGTTGTGAAATTATAAAGGCTGCAGGTATTATTACCGAGAAAGTCTTCAAGTGTTTAATGTATATTATTATTATATCCTAGTTATACATTTGTTTTAGTACAATAGCAATGTATAATTTACACCATATAGTCATGTACAGCTTCAGCTACATCAGCTTTTATCCTTCGATTGGATGAAATTATTCTTGACGATAGATTTTGGCAATATTATTATGTAACATGAGACAGGCAGGTAGATTTCAGTAGGTACTGTGTTAGTTGAAGAACATGCTCATCTTTAATTATTCTGTTGAGGAATATCTTGCTGGGGTAAAATATGAGATTGTCAAAGTGTTCTTTCATTTTGAACGCATCGTTTTGCCGTGATGATGAGCTCATTTCCCCTCTCTGTATGAAGAAAGTAGTGACAACGGGGATGACTTTGTTTGTGAAGAAAGACTCATCAAAGCCAAAGAGATTTTTTTTTCATTATTATACATGAATCCTTTAATGGAATTGGTTGACAGTTGCAGAGAACACAAGAGTTGAAAGAGAGAAAGCCTCCAAAGTATTTGGCTTGTAACCTCCACAATTTCCCCAAGTTACTGTCCCTTCCTTCCTGTCAAATTCATCTCTTTGTAAGTTCTACTCCGCTTTTTACCTTATTGTTTCTACTTATAGATAGTCAATATTTGGAGTGACATCTTCTCTATACGTATCAAATACTTTGGAATTGGAATCTATTTCAATTCTTCTTTTATGCTTTGTGGAGAAAGCGTGCAAAAGAGAAAGTGCTTTCCCCATTGAAACTTACTTTCTGTTAAATTGAAGATTAGTAGACAGACGCTAACTATTCAAGTTGATACATGATAGTAAATACAATCGAGAAGAAGGACACGGCGTGAGTTTGATGGCTGACTTCTCCTTGTTTTCTGACAATTGCTTTATTCAAGAACTTGAAGCTATCACATGGAGAAAATACATGTATCTGTTTAGTTCTCAAAGTAAAGGAAGTTGAGTGGGGAATCAGGGACAAAATAGAAAGTACAAAATCACTCAAAAGGGTTTGACGGTACCAAGCCAGAACGATTAAAGAATGCAGTTCTTGTTTAAATAGAAGATGATTTTAAAGGTAATTATTTAGTTCCCTTTAAATGCTGTTAAATTTTTTTAATAATGTTTCTAAAATAAAATGAAATAAAACGTAAAGGAGCTTGAAAAAATTCCGGAGTTTTAATTGTTAAATCAACACTCCTAAATCAGTAGTACTCCTAAATCAGTAGTACTTTTTAATAATAATTATTTTAATTTACTGTCAGAAAGTTGACAAGTAAGAAAGATCCAAACTGATTTCCAATTAACGACATTATTAATGATCAATGATGATATTTATTTGGAGTTTCGGTGCTCATAAAATTTCAAAAGTTAACTGAAGGGTAAATAAAGTTGAGGTTGAAGAAAAGCATTTGCATTTGAATACGGTATCAGGATCACATTTCATAACGTTGTAACTTACACACCTATGAGTTTGTCGGAAAATGACTAGAACGCGCAATCGTTCATGCGTTTTATTTGGAAACTTAAAATAATATTCATACTCTAGGGTGGAATAGTTTCGAGTTTAAATTTAGTTGGGCAAATCTCTTTCAATGTATTACTTGAGCCTCAGATACTTGATTTGCCAAAGTTAGTTTAGTGCTCTAAGTTGAACTATTTCCATTACTGAATCATTTAATGTTATTATTTTATCTAGTTGCTACTGAATAGACTATATTATATAACAACTGCCTCATTTAAGACCTGAAAAACTTGCATAATTCATTTTGCAAAAATTATTTCATTAAGTTTTTACCGTATTTCTGTGTATAGAACCCCGCCCCGACCTCTCGGAATAAAAGATTTTCTCTTGAATACCCCTCTAAAAGTAACGTCCCTCATTCTATACACTCAAATGTATAAGCGTATACATTATGCAAAAAGATTTCAAATACAATGAGAAATTCCCAGTTTCTTACCGTGTTGGCTGTATTTACAGCAAATCCCCTACAGAACAGAGGCCCAAGCAACCTTTCCAGAATTTCGAAAGATAAAAACTCCTTTGGGGTTTCTAACTTAGAAATACCTTATATTTATTTGTTAAGAATATTGAGGTAAGTTGAGATGGTTTAAGAGCTAAGCCTTGAGTCTCAAGTCGGGCCTGAACAGTTGAGCAGAAGAAAGCTCTGTGCTTAGGCTCTAAAGGGGGTAGAAAGTGACAGGGTGTAATTAGGTTTAAACTAAAATTGCTTTAGACTAAAAGTTTATTATGGTAAAACATCATTTTCTTTTCGGACAGGAATATTACGTTGTAATTTTAGTTTTCATTCTAATGGAGGATCAGTAAGGAGGATGAAATAAACTAATTTTTCCTTTTATAAAACATGATCTTCCCCTATTTCGGAGCTACAGATCCACACTCTAATGCTTAATTTATATGAAACTCTTACTTGCATTTTAGGATCAAAAGCGTAAGCTGTTTCACACTTCCGTCTACGAATCTGCCACTCAGCTACAAAAGCTGTATGTTCAGACTTGCCGAAGGCTTCCTGCTTTTGGGTGTCGTCTTGTTGTCGTGAAAGAACTTCTCCGAGGAAAAACCAAGAAAAAGGTAATTTCTATCTTCCTCCTCCTGCTTCTTTTCCATTTGAGATAATATGCGTGGGTAAACCATGAAATATTAAAATCTGCAAGAACTAATCTCACAGAAGGCAGTTCACTTTTCAATTTTGTAGGTTTATTTAACAGAAAGATAATCTATAGAATGAATCTGTAATTTAAGAGTGAGAATGTCTCATTTTCCCTGAAAATTGCTTTCCTTATCATAAAACATTCCTGCATTGTCAGACTTTTCATATTTTTTGTGTTAACTGTCAAAGGGGCTGGGAAGTAAATCAAGGTAGATATGTTCATAGGGTTATCTAAAGTCTCTATATGGTTTATATAATAGTCAAGCAGTTGTGTAAAGCATTTTCAGAAGGATCCAAATCAAGTAAAGTCAGTAGGACTGAAATATTTCTATGGTGAACTCTTAACCGATTCTGGCTCCGAAGCCAAATAAACCTACTATTACGCCTATTCGTTACGTATTGCTTTGCTCGTGATTCGATTAAAATAAATAAATTAGTGCCCTGAAATTCAATCTCGATAGCAAATCATGATTAAAGAAAATGAGCTGTTCTTCAGATTCCATGATATACTGATACTATTCTTGTACTAGGCAACCCGGTTGCTGGGAATTGGACCTGAGAAAATTATTTTGCTGGACTGTCGGACAAAAGTACTGGCCAGATCTCAGGTTACATCTGACCTCATTCAGGTTAGACTTAAATTCCTATCATTCTTTTGCTTTGCTTCTGCCTTATTACGCTGGGATCATGATTTACTGGAATCAAATTATTAGCATCATCAATACACGCTTTTACTACCTATTCCATGATTCTAGTCGATTATATCTCCCAGTATTGGGAAAGTAGAAGTAGCTGTAGGGACAAATGTGAGATAAGACAGCTGAATTAAATTTTTCTCAGTTTAGTAGTTTTAGAATCAGTCGGGAATATACTTTAATTAAGAAGCGTTATTAACTGTTTAATTTTAATTTTTGAAAGACTTTGATGGAGGTTCACTTCGGGGTTCCTTCACCCACTAGAATTCATCATATACCCTAATTTTCTCTTGTGGGGGAATGTAATATCTAAGAGAGTGAGGCAGTGATAATGTCTATGGGTAGCTTGACAGTATCTGGGAACAATACCACTGGACCATAGACCATACGAGTTGGTTCAAAAATTGTTTCTAATGCCTTTCAGTTTAAATAAAACAGAAATAAAATCGATTATAACTTTAAAAATTATAGGTTAAAAAGCCGACTCTTGAGTTGCTATGATTCGTTTGGATTATGCTTTAGATCAACGCTAGGATACAATTGATTGTAATTGCTTTTTGCTAAAAAAATAATTTTCAAATCATTACTCTGAGTTTCATATAAAAATAACCCGTGTTTCTTCAGTGGAGAACTGGTGGCGGTAGGAACCATGACCGACTGATATTGGAATTTCGTACAACGCGATGGTCATTACTCGTACCTCCAGTGGGTAGCAGCTCTACATGTGGTGTTCCCTGTGGTCATCTGGGTACTTTTGGAGGACTTCGTGACGCAGGACAAGCTTTATGGGCACTGATTCGAGAAATGGACACTAATTTTTTGCACGATTTTGCCTACCCTCGAAAATCAATTCAAACAGAACCAGGTAAGTTATTCACTAAATTTCAACTCCTTTTAGAATTTAAATTAGAAAAGTCCTTTCTAGACTTAGCTACTTCCAGTATATACTCTTTTAGTTTCCAGCAGTATATCTACTTCTAAATAATCATACTAAAACAATTTTTTTGAATAAAAAAAATACAAATGTTAATTTACTAGAGCAATGGGGGTTGAAGGGAATACTTTATGATTTTCTTTCATATCTCAGTAAATATTTATTTCTATCTTTGGAAATTACATAGATTCTTCAAAGAGGCGATGGAAAATTACTTCGGTATGCGTGAGCCCTGAGCTAGAACAGCTTGAGAAAGTTCTTCATTTTCCTGAAGAAGTGGCCCTAGCTCTTGCAGAAACGGAAAGCCAGCTCTTTTGCCAGGTAATAACATTTTCCCTTTGACTTCATTTCCCCCACAACGTTGCTGCAATGATCAAAGTAAAAAAAAAGATTATTGTACGGCCTGTCACCTATTACGGATTTAGCCCTTTAAAATTTGGACACATATACACAAGTCTTAAGAACCACAGACGGATTTCTTTGCTCTTTTCATCCGAAAAACTCAAAAGAAAGTACTTGTCCACAGATTGGTCTTTCATCCGAAATTCTACTGCGAAGGGAATGAAACCCTGGTGTATTCTCGATTGATAGTTACATAGTGTCAACTGTCAAGCGTAAATAACACAAAATAATCCCATGGTCAATTTTCCAAGCACAAAAATATTTACCCCTGATCCTACAAAGCCCACAAGTCAGTTTCCTAGTATTTTGACATCTTTCTCACTTTCTCTCAACTTTTGACAACGAAAAAGTTACACAACTCATTCTCCAAGAATAGCTTTCTCGTGAAAGTAGACAACATAGACGCAGGCGAAGCTTATTTCAACGCACAAGGGAACTTTAAACAATTTCTAGAACAAACGTGTTCCAAAATATATTGACAAGAATAAAGTACGACCTAATTCTTGAGCTAATATTGTACATAGATCAATTGTTTACGTAGCAAAATATAATATTTTCAGGTTGCCCCACTTGAGTATCTACGATATGTCACAATGGAGTTGGGAGTGAATGAAGTACCCTGTGGGAATGACCCTTCTGGAAACCAGTGTGGCGTTGCTACACTCATGAATCGATTTTCAGAGGTAATTATTAAGGCTTAATTTACTCCTTTCATGATAAAATAAAATGGTATCAGTGAGAGGAGGCAGTATGAGTAGAAAATCAAACTAGAAACAAAACTTTCTGAACATCAGAAACAATAGTTATGAATGATCTTCTGATTCGGTAACAAATCCTTCGCATAGTTTTGGAATCAATGTACACTACGTGAATGTGAATCTAGTATAATGAAGCTATTTATGATCTATTTTATAACTTTTATGAGTAGTTATCGCATGCACGGTCTAAAAAAACTACTAGCCTATAGCATAAGAGTTTAGGTACATCAATTAACCGTCTATGCTAGAAACGTCCATAAAACAAAATTGTAGTCTTTTTATTTGCTTTCATATGAATTACAATTGCATATGAATATCATTGAATACGGCTAGAATTGTTCTTAAGCGACGGGGTGAAAGATTCAGGCTCTCAACATGATGGAAAAGGCCACTAGTGCTGGTTTTAAGAATTTTGAATCAAAAGATGATCAAATTTTCAGTTCAATAGCACTTAATTAGCAAAACAGACTCTGTTAATTGTGTGACATTTCCAATTCCGAAAATAGAGATTCTCTAACCTTATTAAAACATTGGGTTGTAAGATGATACGTGTATTTGAAAGATTAGAGAAATAGTGAAATGTTTTTATTCAGTTACATTTGATATAATTACAGTATCCTGACTTGTAAATTATATTTGTACATACAAACCAGAGACGTGAGGTCAAAGATATGCTTCCGGACTTAAGTAGATGAATAGAAGGTGTAGTGTTGTTTAATTAAAAGTGTCACACCTACACCAGCACCATAACGAGACCTACTAGAATTCCATTTATAATTTAAGCTCGTGAATGCTTCAGTAAAGAGGTTTCAGGTGAAGAGGCATTTTACTCGTTTTCAGTTTCCTCTCTGAGTATCATGGTTTAGTATACACATGAAATGATGGAAACCGCATGGAGATAATGTAATAGTAGTGTAGAGTTATAAAGAAACCCTTATTGAGAATGTGTATTTGGATTTTCAGATAAGTTCCTGGGTGACGCACTTGTTGGTGTCCCCTCCAACTCATGACGAGAGAAAGGCAGTTCTTTCTTGTCTCCTTCGCATAGCTAAAACTGCTTGGAATCTTGGAGCTTTTGGCAGTGCGGTTGAAATTCTTGCTGGCTTGAAGTAAGTTTTGAATAGTTTTGATACATAGTATGGCTACAAAAGTACAAATGTCCGTATTGGTGCGTTAGTTGACAAACAAGTAGGATTAGGAGCCATCTAAATATACTTAACTTGTAGTTTTTGTCTTAAGGTATTAAATTACTTAAACACGGGTCGGAAGAAAATATATTATACAACTCTATGAATTAGTAATCATCATCCATTGTAGTTTATAGCATGAATTTGTGTATTCCGTTCCAATAATCTCTCTTCAAAAGCATCTCTTAATGCTCTCTAGAAAGATATAAAAAATGCAAAATGAATATTCTGCTTCTCTAGCTTCAAATAGAAAACATCATTTTGGAAAGGGATTTTCCTTTATTTTATGCATTTACGTTGGCATTATGGGATCCATGCATAGCATAAGTAAATAACTTTCCTGTGCAACTTGATTTAGCCCGAGCCTAGGCATAGACTTGTATTTCTGATAGGTCACGAAACATAAAATTTGAC
This sequence comes from Isotoma decorata, assembly GCA_034698605.1. Taxonomy (NCBI): domain Eukaryota; kingdom Metazoa; phylum Arthropoda; class Collembola; order Entomobryomorpha; family Isotomidae; genus Isotoma; species Isotoma decorata. The sequence goes on from JAQGBU010000914.1 coordinate 17,072, forward strand.
TTCAGATTTCATGTAACCTTGCAATTTGTAAGCCCCATACCAAATATTATTCATCTTTTTCGGTTAACTTTGAAAAACCGGTGGGGGTCCTTATGTAGGGTCATTCAAATCCCAAAAATATGAAATTTGGCTTAAGATTTCACGTAAATTTGCTAATTGTATCGCCCATGCCAAATTTCAGCTTCCTAAGTTGAATTTCCAAAACCAGTGGGGGTCACCCTCTGGGGTCATTCAAACCACCAAAAATGAATTTGGCTTAAGATTTAATTAAATTTGGTATTTGTAGCCCCCATGCCAAATTTCAGCTTCCTAAGTTGAATTTCAAAAACCG
>JAQGBU010000915.1:0-17385 GCA_034698605.1 Isotoma decorata
TCTTGCCTAATTGAGATCTTTAAAATGAGCTATCACTCGTTCCAATAGGCCCTTCGCACTCAAAAAATGTCCCTTGTAAGTATGAAAATCTGTGTATAAATGTTTGATGGTGTTAATTTGTACACAAACGTGTACAAACTAAATAAGGTATTCTACTTACTAGACACATTTTTACTCGTTCCACGCATAAATAAACGTATCAGATATCATAGTGTTTTTAACAAGAATTTAAGCAAGTTCAACAAGTTAGAATTGGCAAGTTGCAGAATGCTGCATTAAAAATCATTGAATTTTAGTAAGTATTTATGCTATTGTAAATTTGGCATGTTTTTACAAAAATTATCCATATTTTTACAAACATTATGCTAGAAGAAAACTTCATGAAATTAATTTCATGTTTCATGTTTCAAGTTTATTTGGAATTACGAAACTTGTTAGAAATTTACAATATTTCTGATTTGCCCTATGTCTCTGTTATTAACCATGTAAAATGTACTAAACTGCTAATTGCGGTTTTCAATTTTTGCACCGCCTGCGGTTGCTGCATGTTAACGTTTTAATAATATATTAACACTAACTTTCCCAGATTCAAATAATGCTTTATTCTCCTATCAATGTGTTATGGAGATGGATCCGGAGTTGGGCTATTGATACAGTGTTCATAAATCAGCCCTTGTATAACGCATCCAGTCCTCCATTATCCCCTCCATTATCCAACAAAACCAGTCGTCCATTACTCAGCACCTCCAGTAATCAAATAATGAGCACATTAGGTCATCTACTACCCATTACACCTAGCCACCAACTACCCAGCATGTACAGTTGTTCAACTATCAACACGTTCAGGCAGCCATTGCGCAACACATTATCAGCCAATCCAACAAATAGCTTCTTCAATCATCCACAACCCAATATTTCTAGAACACTGGAAATATTTCTTCATCTACTACAGAGCCCAAGTAGTCATCAACTATCTGAAACGTCAAGTTATCTACCACGGAGCAGATACTGCCGTCCAATACCCACACAACCAAAAGATCCACCACCCGTCCCACCTAATTCCCCACTAACCGCCCCATCTAGTGATCCAACACCCGCCACACCTAGTTCTCCACTACCAACAGCACCTAGTTCTCCACTACCCGCAGCACCTATCCATCCACAACACAACCCACCTTGTTATCCACTACCAGCCTTACCAACTTACCTACTACCCAACCTACGTAATTATCCATCCGTCCCTCCTAGTTACCCACCACCCGCCCTCCCTTGCTTTTCACCACTCCCCCCACCTTGTTATCCACTACGCGCCCAACCAACTTACCTATTATCCAACCTACGTAGTTATCCACCACTCGCCCTACCGAGTTATTCGCCACCCATCCCACCTAATTATCGTACAATCGCTGCACCTTTTTACCCACTACCCCTCACACCCAGTCACTCAATATCTACCACCTCCTGTCATCCCCAGGCCAGCCCTTCAATGAACATGCAAACCAACCAACTAGTATTTAGGATGTCAAGTCATCAGCCGTTCAGCATATTCAGATATGCAATGCACTACTCATCTAGTCACTCACAATTCATTCCAAATTCAACACGAGTACCTGACGTAGTAGAAATTATGGTTCAAGACAGACGCCTCCTAAATTACTGGTCAGCATTTTGTGACAAAATAGAATCAAAAATTGCAGACAAGCTTCGATGGGCAAACGGAATCGCCACAGGAAGTTCTCAGTACTCCGTAGTATTTACAGAAATGATGTCAGACTGGATTTGTAGAAAATTGGGGCAGCTGTTTGTTTGCGACTTGTGCAAGGTCCTTAAGGAGATTGAATGTAATAATGCTGCAGGTAAATATTACATCTCAAAAACGTTATAATATATTGATTTTTTAATCAAATCTGACAATTTTGACTGTTAAAACTGGTACTAGGTGTGGACAGAGAGGAGTTCATTTTGACATAATTTTATTTGTAAAGCTTGCTGAGAACAACATGTTTCACATTCGTGGTCTTACTTTAATTCAGAAGTTAATTTTGTACCACATGCCCATGATCGATTTTAGTAACGGTACTTCTTTTTTAATATGAGCTGATGTAAATTCCATCGGATGGTATTTGTCTTTCTTTGACTGCTTTTTCTGCTCTGCTGTATCAACCGTCAGCCTTGTTCCTTAATACGTATTTTTAGAGGTCTAAATGTTATAAGCTTGACAAATGAAATTATATAAAAACGATCTCTTTGTCCGTATCTTGCCTAATTCTTTGAATTATAATAGGATAGAAATCACTGAAACAGCAAGACAATCATTGAATTTTATTTGAATTTTCATGCATAGAAACCCTTTTAAACAAGTTTGGAAGGTCTATTATTCGAGATTAAGATCAACCGCCGTCGGACTCTACAACTGACGAACAGTTTAAAAAACAAAAGTACAAAATATTTGTTCACTGTCTGCCATGGACAAACATTTCCAGTTACCAGTTGCGTTGCAAATACCGAAGAACTCAACGACGTTTACTCATTCAATGTTTTCATGTATTTAGTTTTTAAATTCGTACAGGTCTCATCGGTCTCTCAATCATGGAGCAATCTACCTCATTATATTTAACCTTTTTACCAGAGTACGATTTAGAATAATTTTATACTGCATGAACATATTTAGAATTTATTCAATAATAAACAATATTTTGCAAGATGCTCGTAAACATACTTTGTTGTTTTACAATTCTTGGGTTTACATTTATTTGGCTGATAAACTTTAGAATCAATAAAGAATATACAGAAAACAAATTACGACAGTAATTTAACATCATATGGTCTTTAATTAATCATGAGGTGTCTTGAAATTTGTGCACATCGTTCTAAAATTTTAAACAGGATGTATATAAGCTTAGTAATTACAACAACAGCTTTTTAAAAAAAATCCTTTGTTTTGTAGTACTTTTAAAATCTGTTGAAGAAAACCAAGTAAAATAAGATTTTTCTGAGTGTGTGCTAATAAGAATGTTAGAACATTCCCAGGAATAATTACATTTGATTATACGTACTAATAACCAAAACAAACGCAAAATCTATTTTGTAGCCGAAATGAATCCCAGCAAATATTCAAAATTTCTTAAAAAGCTACTGTTTTTCGAATTCCTTAAAATGGCTTCTAAAGTTTTATACAAAAGCAGAGTGATTTTATGCTGCAAAATACATATTAAATAGTATTAGTAATTAGTATTGGACAGTGATATCGTTCACAGAGAAAAGTGCAATTAAAAGGAATAAGAGAGCAGGAGGGTTAGATGGTGAAAAAGACTTAAAATGCATTTAACTAAAAGATTACGCAGAAATTTTGAATTTTATAGGTTTATAAATAAATTTTGTATATAAACCTATAAAATTCAAAATTTCTATCATTTAATCTGGCCTTCCATTAGTGAAGTGGTTTTTCAAAATTCAAAACCTCCCTAATTTAATTGGTCGTGTATTAGTGAAGTTATAAACACAAAAATTCCAAAATTCCTAATGTGGACACAAATTCATCACATAAGGACTCAAAATTAAATTCAATCTACTAAAACCGTGAGTTTATCCCTCTCTGATTTCCTAATTGTGGGTTTGTTAACCTACTTTTCTGTTTTGACTAAATGTCACATTACATCATTCACAGATTCCTCACTTCCTTCTCCGAAACACATTTCCCATCTTATGCTTTCCGAGCAGATGAGATCATTCATAAAATAATTCGAATATTTTTACAATCACACCTTTTATGGTGATTTGGTTTGCATTGTGTATTAAGTATCGGAGATATTTTAAATGTCGAAAGGTAGTGTCGTCCGTCCATCCGTCCGTGACCGCTCTCACTTTTGACAGAATTAACTTTTTCAAAATCTGTTTTCACACATGAGGTCCAAGGGTCAAAACATCAGTAAGTTCGATAATGGGCAAAATCGACCACATCCCCTTGGCTCCAACCTCTACATTAATTACAGTAAATGCGCTATAACTTCACACAGAATCAACTTTGTTAAATTTTGTTTTCAGTTATGCATAGTATAGGTCAAAGAGCACATTCGCCCAAAAGGGTACAAGGTCACACCAAGGGGGTGTGGTTGGGGCGAATTGAGACGATTGCATATTTGGACTCCAAGGAAAGGTTCTTAGTAACTATGAGCCAAATTAGCCAAACCCTCTTGGCTCCATTCTCTATAGCAATTACAGTAAAACTGATATAATTTCCAACACAATCAAACGTTTCTCAAGTCTGTTTTCAGTTATGAATACTATTAATCACAGAGCACATTTGACCGCATGGGTCAAGGGTCATACACAGGGGGTGTGTTTGGGGCAAATTAAGACTATAGCAGATTTCGAGTCCCTAGAGTCAAGAGAACATTCCAAATTTTAAGAACCAGATTCTCCAACTCCGATACTTCACTAGAATCGTTGCAACGGTTGATTTATTTTAAACTCTTCACTTACATGATGTTTAAGGCTAAAACGCTGATTTAATTTACAAACTTATTAAGAGCAACAGAGTTACAAAGATAGAAGAGGGTTTGATCGAGACAAATTAAAATACAAGCAGAAGCGGAGAAAAAGAAGCCCTAATCGGATTATTAATAAAAAAAGGTGTTTTTTAACGCTACCTGCCATTTGATGATACAAAAGAGGAGGGAAATAAATTGCACCGATTTATGTCACACATTCAGCCTTAATGATTTGATTAGCCTATGATTGCTACCATATTCTGTGCTTATAAAAATGTCAGAATTTGAAAGACTTAATAAATTAGTACTCTTTGAAATGCACAAAAACGTTTCTAAGTTATTTAAAATTCAATGTAAAAAGGACTGTTAATGAATGCTGCTGATGTGTAACTTATTTCTGTTTCACTTTTATAATGCATTTTTTAGTTAAATTTTCGAAGGAATGATGAACGTTTTTTAGTTTACACAGATATCGCGGTACAAGGTACTTTAAGACAGAGATAGAAATAAATAACGAAATTTTATTTTTGAAAGTTAAAATTACAATAATGATAACAATCTTATTTCTAAAATTATTTATAATTAAGCATGTCTTTGTGGTAAAATTGATTTTTAAGGGAACCATTGGACTTCAAGTCTTTAGCATATAAGCCATGGGGACAATTCTACATACTACGAATCCCGACGTTCAAAAAGCCTATAGCGATTTAGTATTAATGTAGAATTTTGAAATGTTCTAATATTAAATTACAATTATAAGCTACGTCGTTTACGTTTTGTTGGTCTCCCAAAATCCTTACCAGCCTTGAATTTAAAATTTTCTAGTATTACTCTTTCCATGAATTGATGTTCCACCTGGAAGCTCTACATCTTGTTCAGGAGCAGCTGACCTTGATGACATTGAATTAGTCATTATCATTCGATTGTAATAGCGAGCCAAGGTGCGACCACCCCCACCAACCCTTAATCCTTTCACTGGATTCCCTTTATTTCGAAAAGATATCGACTTCATCTTCAAGTTTGTTCTTACCCAATTTGGATCGTGATCAAGAAGAGCAGTTGATACGAGTTGTTTTTCTTGCTCGGTAAGACGATTAAGGGGTTGATTCTCATCTTCATCATTTTTTTCTTGTTGTGCTGGAGGTCGTCGTGTCAAAGGTAGAAGTATTTCGGCTTTAGCAATCCGATGGAAATACCGAGTGTTGGTTGGACCAGATAGCTCCAAACTTTTTTTCGAAAGTTGAGAATTTTGGAAAAACTTGCCCATCATATTTATATTTTCATCTTGACTTTTGGCTTCTGCATCTATCTTTTCAGGGAGATTGGAGGGTTGTCCAAGAGGCTCAGGGAATGGAAAGTACCCTTCTGAGTCCATCTTCAAAGGTGAATTGTCTTTATTTGTAAAATCAGACTGGAGAGATCCATGTTCATCTTGTGGTGGATTATTTTGATGATAATTTAGACCATCAATAGAATTATCTGAATTTGACTCCAAAAGTCTCTTGATTTGGTGCAATTTGCTTACAAATTTCGTTTGATTGAAATTCATGGTTGAAGTAGGAAGGGCATTGGGTGGAAAAATGCCGTATTTTAAAAAGTACAATATTTCCCAATGAGGATTTTGATAAAAGGATAAACTACCGCGGGGTATTTTAAATCTTGGAATTAAATTATGAGCTCCAATAGTTTTAGGTCCTTTTACTGCTAGAGTTGTAGAAGGATTTACTGAAGCTTCACAACTTTTCATTGGATATTGATGACAAAGGAATGCAAAAAGAATTGTAAGTTCCAGAGAAACAATGAAACGGTGAATGATTCGTTTACCCATTTGTGTAGGTAATTGATATCAACGAGAAAATAGGGGTAAAAACAGGAGATTTATTTCGGTTTAGAATTCACCCGGGTATTAGTATTAAGAATAAGTTTCGTGTAGCTCAAATAATTACCAAAAAGTTGAAAATGGAAATCCGGATATTTTCTTTTTTGATTGGTTTGATGTTCAATGAGAACTTGAGAAGATTTTGGAGATGTACAAGCTTTTTATACAGAGGGGAGTTAATATTTACTTAATTATGTGTGGGCTTCTTGATTTTATATTAGGTAAGTGGCTCATAAATTATGTGGATATAGTGATTTCGGACGACGTTGGAATAATGTTGCAAAATTAAAATGAGAAAGGGTTAAGACGCTTAGTGTGAGTGGTGAAAGTTAGGCTTAAAAAGAACATTATACTTTATAAGTCTTTCATATAAAGTTTAAAAAGAAGCTTTACTGGAATGATGAAACAATAATGGTACTTGTAAGGTATAAATATATGTGTTCAAAATCATGGAAAAAATTGTGACACGTAATTTCTAAAATTTTCCAGCAAAAGTAGTGTGGAATCTATGGAATTGGAAGTGAGTAGGTTTTCATTCAATTTGTTTTCCTTTATTACACTTTCTAGTTCATCCTATCTTAGATCTTCGTCATTCCAATTACAAATACAAACAACATTTGGAATTTAATCAAGGAAATAAAATATTCTTGTTGAAAAAGCACAAGCTTCTATAATAAAGTAAAAAAAAATTTAATTAAATTTCTAGATTTCTTTAGTAAAATATAGGACTGTTTGTGTGGGTTTTCTTAATTTATTGGCGATGAGAAAATGATTATTCCTGGGCTGCTGTGGTCTGTCCTCTTATCAATTTAATTAATAGAAAATTGTTTTTTATGGCGTAAGACAAATTTTCTTACATTACGACAGTCGACAATTGTTAATTCCAAAATTTCATGTTCACATTTCCCGTCTGCAGTAAATAAACTCAAAGTCTGTTGGAAATAATACGTTCTTTTCAGCTTTCTTTATTAAGTATCGTTAGATACTTTATGTGAACGTTGATGGTGTCCGTCTGTCTGTCTGTCCGTCCTTCTGTCCGTCCTTCTGTTGAATGGCTAACTTTTGACAGGAACAATATTTTTTAATTCTGTTTTCACATTTGGGTTCCCAAGGTCAAAGGGACGATAAAGTTGGCAAAATTGGGCAAATCGGCCACACCCCCTAACTTTAATCACAGAAATTTTTTAAAAAATTTATGAAATTGTGTTGCCCAGTGCTCCAATCTTTTTAGTGTATGTCTCTCTCACCACGAAGTTTTAATTTTTCTAACGATACTTTCATATATCCATTTGTCATGGTTTATTAACATTCCTAATGAAGGGAGTTCTGTTTTTAAAAAAAAAATTGAATATTTTCTAAATGTTTCAAGTTAGTAATTTAATTTCAAGTTCTAATTTATAAGTTTTATAAAATAAACTGCTTTAAATTTTGTTAGCAGTGTCAACAGACTTTTGCATTTGATTAAAAAACTTGATGGCTTCGTTAGCAATTAGTTGAGGCTCTTCATAAACTGTAAAATGACCTCCTTTAGGTGCTGGAGTGTATTGTCTCAAGTCATGAAATTTACTTGACATTGTCAGTTCATGAGCATAAATAAGATCTTCAGGTCCCATTGTACAAGCCCCAGGGGATTTCACAGGAACTCTAAAATTATTCAATTAAATAAATGTTTTGAATAATAAATATGGAATTGAAAAACCGAAATTAAAACTTTGTAGCCTTTTAATCGTCCAATTAAGCAATTAACTTTTTATGACTCATTTTTTTCGCAAATTCATCGCAAAAACATTATTTAATTGTCTCACCTGAAAGTAGGGTATTTGTTCCAGGTGGAAAAAAATTCCGAGTAAAGTCTCATTGATGAAGTGATTGAGCCCGTGACCCAATAAATCATAACATTGTCTAAAAGTTCATCCATTGTAAACTTGTTAGTAAGGCCTCCATCCCTTTTGTCAATCTCATCTGCATTTGTCCAAGTGAAAAACTTTTCTAAAATGTAAGCAGCCAGGGCACTTGGAGATTGAGATAAACCCACACCTACAAATTAAAAAAATGTACCAATTTCCGTAGGATTTTTATGTAGACTGGACCTTAATTGATAACCTTTGACATTTATCTGTTCTTACCAACAGTATCAGGTTTAGTAGCTTGGATATGCAAGTATCCACTTTCACGTAAAGAAAATGCCACAGTTTTTGCTGAGGGATAAAACCTTTCCATGGCTCTTGGGTTCATTATGGTAGATGGGGAAATGGAAGTTAATAAAAATTGCTTCAAAAGATCTCTAGGATGTAAGGAAAAACATTCCACGTGGAATCCAATAACTCTGAAATCATTTTTTATTACTTTTTTTATTGTTTTAGTTAATTAGTATGTGGGCAGTGGGGAAATAATAAAATCCTACCTGTTTGGATACAATATAGCTAAATCGGATGTGATGAGAGCTCCCCAATCTTCACCAATTACGTAGAACTTTTGGTGACCCAATTTGGTCATAAGTCGAGCAAATATGTTGGCCATTATTAGAGGTGACATTCCAGGTCGGGCAGCCGGACTTGAGAATCCATATCCAGGTAAGGATGGAATTATTAACTGAAGGGGAATGAGAAAGTAATTAGATTGTGGAGTGTACTGAAACTACATGGTGAGGTGACTACTTTAAAATTTTATTTAGACCCCCCTCTTATAAGTCCACCCTAAATAACTCCCCAAGGATGGTGACTTACAACTTACAGTTACAGCTTACCGTAAAACGCGATTTAGAACACCATGGGGAGTTATTGTTTCAAAGCAATAATTCAAGCCAGTTGAACATGAAGAGATAGGGACTTTTAACATTGGAAGGACAGAAGGGATGGGGCTTTATTCCGGAGGGGGTTTTAAATCGCGTTTTACGGTACTTAAGTCTTTCACTCTTTAAATAATTTTAAAATCAAGGAACTGAAAGTTAACAAACCTCAAAGTTATATTCCGAGTCCTTTGGTTCCAACAAATAATCAATAATTTTTTGATACTCTACGAAGCTACCTGGCCATCCATGAATAAGCAAAAGAGGCAAAGTTTTCTGATAATTTTTTGATTTAGGTTTAATATGCTGGAAATGAAGATCAATTCCTCCGATTTTAGTTTTAAAATGTGGATATCGATTCAAATATTGTTGTCTCTGTGTCCAGTTGTACTTTTCCATCCAATATTGAGAAATCTCTTTAAGATATTCTGTATTAAATCCATACTCAAATCCAACTTCTTCCAACGGACTAGCAAATCTATTCGATTTTAACTCTACTTCTAATCTCTCTTTTAAATCAGTTAGAATTGATTTAGAAATGTCTATCTTGAAAGGTCGAATCGTCTCGTCATCTTTTAAATTTGATTGTGAACTTGGACCCCAGTATTCGTCTTTTATTTGAGGTGCAGGATCATCTTTGAATATTCCGTAGAGAAAAAATGCAAAGTATGCAGTGCTTATTGTCAGTAGCAAAAGTATTAGTTGAATGAGTTTCCCCATTTTTAGTAAAATATTAAAGCTAAAAAATTAGTTTTAAATGAATTGAAGGATTTAAGTGAATGAGCCGAATGTTAAGTGTGGACTGATAATGGCTTTCAAAAATAAAGTGATTTAAGCTAAGCAACAAGCAAGTTAACCATTCAAGTAGGTAACCTTGAGATTGAAAAATGTGTTTTTTATAATAGTTTAATGTATTCCAAAGTACAGTGTGATAGTTATAATGCATTGGTCAGTTTATAATCGTTTTTTATTAAAGATAATTTTTTTTATTGTTGAAGGAAGAAGGATGACATTATTTCAGAACTTATCCCAATCAATTAAATGATGGTAGTAAATACTTGAATTTTGCATAAATATATGTTGTGATAGCTGTGAATATTTTAGTGTCTTGTTTACTATCGTTTGAAAATGCTTTAGCAGCCTTTTTCTTACTCTTTTCCTAAAACCATTTATAATCGAAATAGAGTTATATAAAAATAGTGAGCTCTTTGTAACAAAATTGCATTAAAATTGAAAATGTTTCTAATGCCTTCTTTTTGTTCATGAATTACAAAGGGCTTCTAACTGTTCCCTATATTGGGACTTAAATAAAATTTTATTGGCCTTGGCCTTGTCAAACTCCAGTACAAAAGAAAAAGACAAGTAATTAAGAAAAAGTAGGAGATATTTCTTCAAGGGTGGCTAGGGTGTTCTTTTGCATGTTAGTTCCTTGTATTAAATGATGTTGGTAATAGTTGGACAATGCATATTCAACTAATTGTAAGTATGAAGTAAATGCATCATAAATAATAAATAGTATAACCATAGTTGTAGGGTTTGTCAATCTCCCTAATAAATGTGTCTAAATCGGGTTCGGTCTCAGCTAAGATTTATTGTCTTCAGAAGAATAGAATTGCCTTTTAGTTTTATTACCTGTAACTGTAAGACTGTGACAGGTGACGGAATGATGATGGGGATATTCTAGTAACCCTTTCCTGCCCTCCACTCCACACTTCCCTTTAAACTTTTTGGGTTCCTTCCATTATTTAGCAAACTTTTGAGTATAGAATAAGAGTAAGTCTATTTTGGGAAAGCAGGAGCCTTATAGCCTTGGATCTCTAAACGTCCACATGGGCTTTATTAGCAAGTCCCTTATTAACAAGACATGTTAATTTTGACACCTTTCTACTAAACTGGAGTAGTATTTAATGGCAGAGTGAACATGAAATGGCAATCAGTTGCAAACGAGAAGACCTCTAAGCATCATCCTTTACCTGAAAAACACAGTTAATTAAAATTTTGAAGATGGGAAAGACAATTAGAAGGAAGAATCCCTTAATTAGGCCTAAACCGAAGTGCCTCTCACTCCCAAAGTTCTTCGTTTGCCCCTTCTGCAAAAATTACGAGAGAAGTTGCGAAGTCACAGTAAAGTAAGTTTTTCGTTTTTAAAAAGTTGTTTCTTAATAATTGTTTTAGGTTTAAAAGTCTTTGAAGTGGATTTTTCAAATACTTATTAAATTGTTATTTTCAATTTTAGTAACAAGGAGTGGCATTACAAGAAAATGGAGTGTCTAAAGTGTTATAAATGGTTCGAGACACAAGACTACAATGCAACAGATCCTACTGATACTGAGGTTTACAATCAGTGGCTTATCTTCTTGTCTAAGAACAGTAAATACTTGGAAATTTTGAAAAAACATGGGGATGAATTCAAGTAAGTAACAGTGTGTGTTTAAGCCTTTGCTCTTCATTTTCTATCCAATCGCCACATGATTTTAATTAAGGTGTTTTTTTTAGACACTTATAAGGGACTGCAGCTCTATCGTAAGTAGGGTTGTAAAATGCCCATGCCCTACGGAAAAATGCCTGTACTTGCTTTATGCCCAAAATGCGGAATAAGTGGGTCTGGTGCAGGGGAGGGGCACTTGACACCATTGACGATTCCGGAACTCCAATTGACGAACAGAATTACGGACTTTTTACCATCATGATGCTAATTTAGAGTAAATAAATATAAAAGAATAATTGCAGAGACAGTATTTTAATGATATCATAAATAATAAGAAATAAGTTAAGTATGTAATAGTGTAATTATAATAATTTTAATAAAGATCGCGATTGAAAATAAAAAATGCCGTAATATTTCATGATTTGTCCCCATTGCGCCATTATCCTTGAAATAAGGCACTGAAAAGATTCCTCAGGGATCACTAGCTAAGCATAATTTTAGGGAATTAAACCAAAACTGCCCGTGTGTTTTGGCAAGTTGGTATATTACATCAATGTAAACGGTTTAACGTTATGCACAACTAGATCAGGCATATTTTATACTTTCTACAGGATATTTACTTTGACAAATTGCAAAAAATGAAAAAGTACGTTTTATCAGTTTTTTCTGAAATTATCAATCCCTACCTAAAAGAATAATTTAGGTTTTTGAAAACTGAAAACCTCTTGTTCACTGTTAATAGCAAACAATGGGATGAGTGATCTGAGGATCAAATAAAAAACTTGCCTGTGCAACTTGATTTAGCCCGGGCCAGGTATTATTCCGAAATTTGGCTTCAAATTTCATCTAGTATGTGAATTTGTAACACCCATGCTAGATTGGAACTTACCGTGACAAATTTTAAAAACCGGTATGGGTGACCAACAAAGGTTATTGAAATCAAAACAAAATAAAATTTCGCATCAAATTTTTTGTAACGTTACTGTTCGCAACCGCCATACCGGATTTCAGCTCTTTACATTGACTTTCGAAAACAGTGGGGGTCACCCGACGGGGTCATTTTAGGTTAAACTAAAGTTGTTTGTGTATAAAATGTCACGGATGGAAAAACATTACTTGTAATGAATCTGGAAAGACAATAAAGTTGAAACTAAACTAAACATTCAAATCACAAAAAAAATGAAATTTGGCTTAAGATTTCATGTAAATTTCCTATTTGTAGCCCCCATGCAAACTTCAGCTTTCTACATTGACGTTGGAAAAGCGGTGAGGGTCACCGTACGTAGTACGTATGGTCAATCAAATCACAAAAAATTGAGTTTGGCTACAAGTTTCATGTATAGTCGCTATGTGTAACCTTTATTCCTAATTTCAGCTTTCTATGACCATTCAGAGAGAAGGGTGTAAATTACATGACCGGTGGGGGTTTTGCCCCCCCCACGGGCCAACCACTTGACCCGGCAGCCCATCTCCGAACTCGATTCCTGATTTGGCGAAATATAGGTGTGGTAAAAATTTCATCTAAATCGGTTAAAGCATTCTTGAGTTATCGTCCGACAGACGGACAAACAAACCGACATATCGGACTCATAAGCCCTAGGCTTGGGCTAAAAATTAAATGCATTTTTACGAAAAATAATCAATTCTCGAAATGCAGGTCTGGTTTTGAAATGCAGGGAGACGGCAGGGTCGACCCTTTAAATGCAGGAAAATCGAGTCCAGAATGCAGATGGTGTTGTATAACAACCGTACAAAAGGAGCATGTTCTTCATTTTTGCAAAGAAAAGTGTGTACACAGACAATTATATTGCGCATCCATGATTAAATGCTGTATCGAGAACCTAACTAGGTTGTATTTGCATACAGAATGTAGATCAAGGATTCGTCGTATGTGCAAATCTTTTGGAAAACTTTTCCAATTGTCTGTAATCAGCAGAACAGAAAATTTTAGTAAAGGGAATTCTGAACTATACCTGATTTTAGATGAACCCATCGAAAATGCAAGAATAAATTAAAATTTAATAACTCTTCCAGTTGAGGCCAAGTATTTACGTATGTTTTTAAATTGAAACCCAATTTAACCATGAATTTAAAAGAATCTGTTATTTGATTAAATTTTAAGAATTTTAGTTTAAGGATACTATCTGCCACGATTAAGAATCCCATCGGGTTCCGTGGGGATAATTGTTTCAAAGCAAATATTGAAGCCAGTTTAACATAGAGAGCCGAGTAATTATGACCAAAACACGAGCTAACGGGTAAATTCATGCTCAAAAACATTTTCGAAAAAATCTGAAAATTTATTTTATTGGCCATCGCCTTGTCAAACTCCGGTTGAAATAATTAAACGAAACGCAAAGAAGCAATAAAACAATGAGACTTTTCTTCAAAGTCGGCTAGGGGACTTTTTTGCATGTTAGTTCCTTGTATTAAGTGATGTTGGTGAGAGTTGGACAATGCATATTCAACTAATTGTAAGTATGAAGTAAATGCATCATAAATAATAAATAGTATAACCATAGTTGTAGGGTTTGTCAATCTCCCTAATAAATGTGTCTAAATCGGGTTCGGTCTCAGCTAAGATTTATTGTCTTCAGAAGAATAGAATTGTCTTTTAGTTTTATTACCTGTAACTGTAAGACTGTGACAGGTGACAGAAGAATGATGGGTATATTCTAGTAACTCTTTCCTTCCCTTCACTCCACACTACCCTTTCCGCTTTTTGGGCTCCTTCCATTATTTAGAAAGTACTTTTGAGTAGAATAAGAATAAGGATATTTTGGGAAAGCAGGATCCTTAATTATAGCCTAGGTTCTCTATACCTCCACACGGGCATTATTAGCAAGTCCCTTATGAACAAGACATGTTGATTTTGTCACCTTTCTACTAACCTGGAGTAGTATTTAAAGACTGAGTGAACATGAAATGGCAATCAGTTGCAAACGAGAATACCTCTAAGCATCATCCTTTACCTGAAATAAGCAGTTAATTAAAATTTTGAAGATGGGAAAGACAATTAGAAGGAAGAATCCCTTAGTTAGACCTAAACCGAAGTGCCTCTCACTCCCAAAGTTCTTCGTTTGCCCCTTCTGCAAAAATTACGAGAGAAGTTGCGAAGTCACAGTAAAGTAAGTTTTTCATTTTTATAAACTTGTTTCTTAATAATTGTTTTAGGTTTAAAAGTTTTGAAGTGGATTTTTCTAAAACTTATTAAAGTATTATTTTCAATTTTAGTAACAAGGAGTGGCATTACAAGAAAATGGAGTGTCTAAAGTGCTATAAATGGTTCGAGACACAAAACTACAACGCAACAGATCCTACTGATACTGAGGTTTACAACCAGTGGCTTATCTTCTTGTCCAAGAACAGTAAATACTTGGAAATTTTGAAAAAACATGGGGATGAATTCAAGTAAGTAACAGTGTGTGTTTAAGCCTTTGCTCTTCATTTTCTATCCAATCGCCACATGATTTTAATTAAGGTGTTTTTTTTAGAATGATAAGGGACTGCAGCTCCATCGTAAGTAAGGTTGTAAAATGCCCATGCCCTACGGAAAAATGCCTGTACTTGCTTTATGCCCAAAATGTGAAATAAGTGGGTCTTGTGGAGGGGAGGGGCACTTAACACCATTGACGATTCCGGAACTCCAATTGACGAACAGAATTATGGACTTTAATATTTTACCATCGTGATGCTAATTTAGAGTAAATAAATCTAAGATAATAGTTGTAGAGATAATATTTTAATATCATAATAATAAGAAATAAGTTTGTAATATTTTAATAATAATAATTTTAATAAAGATCGCGATGAAAAAACAATCCTGCCGTAATATATTTCATTTCATGATTGTGTCCCCATAAAGTTTCATAGTGCATTTCATGTTCTCTATCATTTAAGGGCCATTATTGCGCCATTATCCTTGAAATAAGCCACTGAAAAGATTCCTCAGGTATCATTAGCTAAGCATTATTTAGGGAATGAAACCCAAACTGCCGTGTGTTTTGGCAAGTTGGTATATTACATCAATGTAAAGGGCTTAACGTTATATACAATTAGATCAGGCATTTTTCATAGTTTTATACTTTCTGCAGGACATTTACTTTCACAAATTGAAAAAAATGAAAAAGTTCGTTTTATCAGTTTTCTGAAATTATCAATCCCTACCTAAAAGAAAACTTCCCAGTGCAACTTGATTTAGCCCGAGCCTAGGCATACAGACTAAATTTCATAATAGTTGACGAAAAATAAAATTTGGCTTCGGATTTCATGTAACCTTCCAATTTGCAACCCAAATGCCAAATTTCATCTTTTTCGCTTGACTTTGAAAAAGTCGGTGGGGGTCACCCTGTCGGGTCATTCAAATCACAAAAAATGAAATTCGGCTTAAGATTTCATGTAATGTTGCTATTCGTAACATCTATGCCAAATTTCAGCGTTCTATGATGACTTTCCAAAACCAGTGGGGGTCACCCGGTATGGTCATTCAGATCACAAAAAATGAAATTTGGCTTCAGATTTCATGTAACGTTGCTATTCGTAACCTGTATGCCAAATTTCAGCTTTCTATGATGATTTTCAAAAAATGGCTTAAATTTGCATGACCGGTGGGGGTTTTTAGCCCACCACGGGTCAACCAGTTGACCAACACAAGCCATCTTCGAACTCGGTTCCTGATCTGGCCCAATACAGGTGTTGTCAAAATTTCATGCAAATCGGACAAACCGTTCTTGAGTTATCGTCAGACAGACGGACAGACAGACAGACAGACGGATAGACATGCCGAGTTCATAAGCCCTAGGCTCGGGCTAATGAGTCCAAATTTTTAATGTATATAAAAACAAACTGGCAAAGGTTAGGTTGTTCTAAAAAATGGATCATCATGGTTTCATACATGTTAGGTTAAACTCTTCCTTCAACTTATTTGACAAAATCTATTTCTTCTCATTAGATTATGTTTTTGAATAGTCATTGGAATTTCCTTGCTTTGAAGTACCTTCAATTACTATTTTCTTGAAATTTCGAAAATAATTGAAAATTTTGAAAACTTGGGAAAAAAACCAATTTTTTTCCAATCTGCTCTCTCATTTTGCTGATTCTATTTTCATTAGCTTATTAAAATTCTCTAGCTTAAATACAGCGGCACACACTTCGTGTTTGCACATTTTGAAAAACCAAATACTGTAAAATTCGATTTAGAACCCCATGGGGAGTTATTCTTGCAATTCTTCAAAAAGTGTTTGACTATACCCAGAGGGGACTTATAGTTTCAAAGCAAAAACCCTGTAACATTTTATGAAAAAAACCCAACAATTTTCTTCAACAAAATGCAATTAATTTCCCTTTAAAGATTGTAAATTGAGTTGGCTTTATACAGATCTTAGTGGTAATAAGATAGCAAGTTCAAGTATCATAATTTTCATCGATAAATGTTTTTAAAAAGGTGTATAAGGTTTGGTTATTTCAGAAGGAGGTTGCTTTTTTAAATAAGGTCTATGAGGTTCCGTAATTTAGATGGGGGTTTATTATTTTAAACAAGGTCTATTATACTAAAATAACTTAGATGGGGGTTTATTATTTTAAACAAGGTCTATTATAGTAAAATAACTTAGATGGGGGTTTATTATTTTAAACAAGGTCTACGGGAGTTAAGTAGTTTAGATGTGGGTTAATTATTTTGAAAAAGTCTATTAGAGTTAAATAATGTAGATGGGGGTTTGATATGTGATAATTTTTTATTGCGCTTTTCCCTTTGTTACAACCGCATTCATGCGGGTGCTGGGAAGGCTACTAGCATATA
>JAQGBU010000916.1:0-17381 GCA_034698605.1 Isotoma decorata
ATGGACGGATGGACGGATGGACGGATGGACGGACGACACTACCATTCGCATAAAGTGGCTCACGCGCCACTTAATAAAGTATTATTCAGAGAGCTTTCAAGCAGACATCTTTAGTTATTAAGTCAATAGTGCATGTCTAGTTCAAACTACTTATATTACGGAAGCTTCATATGTATTAGCAAAAGCGTTAAAAGAATAAAAGTATATTTTGATAGTATAGAAATTTAGCGGAAGGAAATTGAGTAGTTCCAATTTAAAATAGTTGGCTTTGGCACACTATCGGACCCAACGGTAGTATGGTTCCAATTAGCTAAGACATTTAAAACCTAAAATTTAATATTAAATTTAAGTTTTCCTAATATTACAATTTGAAAACTTGATGCTTAGGTTGAAAGTTCAAATAAGATGAAACACTAGTATCATTTTATCAAAATAGAGAGACTATTAACATTAAGATTTACAGTTAACCAAGAAAGCATTAATGTCTAAGTAAAAGTTGCTTTATTATTAGTAGTAGTTTTAGTTATGGCGACATTGAAACCTGAGTAACGTGCCGGTCACGTCGGTAGTATTTAATTGAGAGGGAGGAAAATTGTAATGGGAAATGAAATAAGTGTATAGGTAATATACAAAAGATTGCGTAGAAGTCAGTAGTGTCATCAAAATTCTTTAAGGAACTTGCAATCAAGAGGGTGTTTTTTTCTCGTTTGACAATCATCGCATACTGTACTATAGGAAGCTATTTATTTTCTTCTTGTTGCTGTATCATAGTTGAGAAAGCTCTTTTTGTCCACCGAAATTCGGGTTTGTCCATTAACCCCGTGTCTTTTTTTTTAGTTTTTTTTACTGTAAATACTGGTCTTCACACGTAATTCTTATTACACACCCCCACGTCATTGTCTGGCTTTTTTATGTTAAAAAAAATTAGCAAGATTGGTTTTACAGTGGAGTTACATTAGAGGAAGAGGTAGGATGGCCAGAAGTTGAGACCGAAATATTTTCCCCAGCTCGGCAATTGTTGCATATTACGGGTCACAGGGTTGGCCGTGGTATATCGATGAAGCCTTTCTTTTCTCTGGAATTCCATGAAAACAAGGGACGAAGATAAGAAGCACCAGAATATAATTTTTCGATAACAGTCTCTGCTGCCCTTTAGACTCATTTCAATGAAATATCGTTAACAATCGAACATCATGCAGACTTTCACAAAATAATAACACATAATTCATGATTCATGTATTCTATCCGGGTACAAATTCAAGACGGACGGGGTGGGTTATTTTGAGTCCATTAAGACGGGTAGAAAATGGGAAATACCCGACCGACCAGTTCAACCCTCATCACGTAATGTGCTCTTCGTTTACTCGTTCTTTTTTGAGTTGTAGAGAGAAAAGGTCCGCCGGAAGAGCAGTGCATTGGGCAAGAGATAATAAGACAAAACATCACGTCAACAGAAATAAAGCACTTACCTTTTCTTACATCTTCCGTATCTTTTCATTCCATCCTACAGAAAACAGCTAATGGGCTTCCTTTTAAATGGCTTTTGATCCCTGTTACTACTACTTTTACACACACCTCAACCTCATTCAAACAAGTCAGAAAGAGCTAGGGGAGAGTTCTGAAAAAGCTACAGAGCTTTCTTCTTACAATATAGTGAAATATTTCAACGTACCACCACTCTATTGGATTTGGCCCTTATTACAGATCTTGGTGTATGTATAAAAGGCTCTTCCCAGTTTTCCAATCAAGCTACACACAATATGTCATCTAACCTCATAATATCATGAAATTCCAAGTAATCGTTATATATAAAAGTTAAATTATCGGCTATCTTTTTACCTGTAATGACACAGGTTTTTTAAATTTGCGTAATAAGATTATAATTTAAAGAGGTTATACTATTCAAAATTTAAGATTAGCATGGGAATAGTGATAAAATGATCATTTCATGGAATGTATGCTAAAAATTATAAAAATCTTATAATAAGTTTTACTTTTAAGTACTCATTTTCATTACTGCATTAGCATGTAAGCATCATACATTTTTTTTGAGTAATTATCATATAATATAGGATATTCATAAGAACCAAATACTGTGCTAATAATATTTTTCCTATATCACTCATACCAAATTCAGCATTAGAATCCATCCTTTCTTTCATATAATCATAAATAACTTTACGGCATTTGCATTCTCAGAATTTAAGTTGTACTGCTTTTATTATGGACCCATGAATGACTTAATTCCCAGATGAACTGCAAAATAATACAAATGTATCATACATAAAGTATCCATCCGCAGCAAACACTATTTACCAGGGCGTCCTACTAGTGCATAGATAAGAAAGTCTCACCGATGCGGGTAAAAAAATTTTCACATCATCTCCCGGGTTTTATTTTCTTGTAAGGAAACCCACGAGTAGAGATCTTCATGATGATCCACATTTATAAATCCCCAATCCCCCAGTATCACACCGGTATTCCCAGCTAGTCAGTCTTTTACTCAGTTTGGAAGAGGAAGGAAACAAAATGTGCTTCAAGATCTTCGAATCCTACTTCAAGATTCATGTGCCACTTCATTTACGAAACAGTCTCATTATCAACCCATAATACATTTCTATATCCCTTATCCAAATTCCAACTGGAATAAGTCTTACCTGTAATTAGAAATTACGACTGTCACATAATTTTTACTTGCAAGCATCTTCCCCAAATGGCCCCAAATAAGCCTTCAAAGACAAGACAAGAGTCCAAAAAAGTACTAAACTACCAGAGAGACCCAAGCCTTATAAAATTATGAACACACAGTGTACGGGCCTTAATCAGAGAGATTCGGGATGGGGGTACTTTTATTAACCAGGTGTGCTCACAGGGTAGCATATACTACCTTACTTGATAATATACATACATTTGAAAAGGTATTGTGCCCTCTGCCTCGTTAGTTTTACTGTTCACTATGCGTGTCTTCGTAAATGTACAAAAAAACACCATTGATCTCTGTCTGGGTCAGTTGTTGCATTAGTATATATATACTATTTTGCTTTCGAATACACACAAAAACCATTGCATAACATGCACTCGTGCACCTAGCTTTTAGTTCAGTTGAGCTCAGTCTTTGCTCCTAGATAGATATTAAAAGTGGTAAGTTGTTGTATTGTAGTAGACCTTTTTTACATGAGACTCTTGTAAAACTAAACGTTCCAAAGCCTTACAAAAAAGTGGCTTCATGTGTGTGTGTGCGTTTACATGTGACTTTTGTGACTCGTGTTAAGGTTAAAATTGTTACCTGTCTCTGGCTTTATAATGCCCCACAAGCCACAAGTATTATTATTTTGTGTAGTAGTAGTATTACTTAGTGTCTGTGTAACACCAACACGAACAGGTACAAATTACAGAGGATTGTTCCTTCTGTGACTAATGGACACCTTTGTGCATTTACAAGAGTCTCTAAAAAGCCTCTAATTAGCATTTTCTAACTCTTGCACCTTACATGTGCACATGGAAAAGCCCGTGGTGATGATAATATACAACATGGGCTTTTAGCTTATTGTGAGCGTCGAATTTTGCAGACTGAAATGCTCCTATAAACAATCATGAAAATAAGTGCATACTTACAAGAAATCTTATGATTACAGTGTCTGATTTTTGACACCACTACTACCGGTATCTCTACCTCTTAAGTATGAAAATAAAAGATATCAATCAAGACCTTTTTTTTGCTCGGTACACTTTATTTATCTCATCATACCCTGACAATTGGACATTTGGAATTACAATTTACAATGTATAAATCTTACTATAGCAGAACAATGTTCATGAAATATCGACGATGCTAAAATACCACTAGAGACAAGGAACAATTTGATATAGCATAATAATTATGAACACCTTTTACTCATTGATCGGCGATTGCATAATAGAACTGACAGTACACATGAAAGTTTGTTTTAAAACCCGAGAACTGTG
Organism: Isotoma decorata; assembly: GCA_034698605.1. NCBI lineage: Eukaryota > Metazoa > Arthropoda > Collembola > Entomobryomorpha > Isotomidae > Isotoma > Isotoma decorata. Next base: position 3,967 of record JAQGBU010000916.1, read on the forward strand.
TAGCATTCGGATTTAATTTATCACTAAAAGAAGTAGTCCATAAGCTGTTCTAACTAAAAAGGAAAATTTTTTCCTACATAAAATGTGTGTATTGTAGCTGGTGCGTACAATTTTATGGTAATCGGAATCTCTGATCTCTCACTTTCCCAACATAAAATGCCATTTAATTCATCTCATAATGTCATGATATCATATAACTGTATTGTATCATCAAAAATCTGATTCAGCATTTGTTTATGCAAAATTTGACATTTGTCAGTCATTAAAGGCGTAATTGAATCATGTACAACTTCTGTTCCTTCTTCTCGACAGTGTAATAATATGAAATATAAAACCTAGTATGGAAAAATGGCATCTGGTTTTTGTGAAGTTGAATGTGATGATGATGATATTACATCAGAATATAATAAAATTTAACAATTACACTTTGTAAATGATACGATGATCATTTTATCACCCTAACTAAATACTTGATAGCCATAGCGCGTGGCTTTCTACTATCTACTCATATTAATTTTTTCTCAACTAAAGGTTCAAATTGCTAAAAAATCTTTGTATGTGATGTTTTTTTCTTGTACAATAAAATCTTAAGATATATACAATGGTGTAAAATGTGTACATTTAAATGATTGTTTTAAATTTTTACAGCATAATTTTTATCTCAAAGTGAGAATGATGCTTCATAAGTGGTAGACTTCGTATAGTTAATAAATTGCCTTGTGAGTGAGAAATCTTCAAGAATTATAACCTTAGACACAAAGTGACTTCAAAGGATCATCATAAGTAAAATGGAAATTATATTCGGAAAAAGTCCACATGGAATCCCCAACAAACACGATGAAGGGTCAACCTCATCTTATTCCTATCATTATTATGGATACCCAAGGAATTAAGGATTACAAAAGATCAAGAATCGTAAAGGTGAGGCATTTATGAGAATTACATAACATACCAATAAGTATTTACCTTCTAAGCTGTTTACATATTCATTCATGCTGTCAAAATAAATCCTATCCGAGAATGCATCAAAAATGCACATGCACAAGGAGCATTTGCTATTAAGCTAAGCTGTAGTTGGTCTTTGGTTTTGGACTCGAAACACTTTTGGTCTTCTGGCTTTTCATTTTAAAATTTCTTAACCCTTCTGGGCACTCACTACTACTACTACTACCTCGTGGACTGCATTGTGTGTCTACAAAAGATAAGACACACTGTACAATATTATTATTACCTTTATGCATTATGATTATTATTATTTTTCACTTTTCCTATCATCTACAAATCTATAAATGTTCCATTGTACTTAATAGCAAGAGCATGCAAGGTAGTTCGTGGCGGACTGGTGGGTTGTAAGGAAGAATTATTTCTCTACATGTAATTTTCACCATATATGTCCATAAGCTTACAACGAACAATTATTAAGTTACAAAAGCGAGTACATAATAATAATAAATACCCGTATTAAAAAGCAAAACTGCTATTACAAAGGGATACATAGAAACAGCATCCAGAGAGGTGTTGCATTGCATTGCCAAGACAAGTGAACCAAAGGGTTATCTTAAAATTGAATCGATTATGCTGGGCTGGGAGGACATAAGGCTGTCGTGGGTAATGTAATGGGTAAGTGTCTAGGTGGAATTTTCTAATTCAGGTTCAGCAGGGTCTCCGGCCAGGTTTCATTGTTGTTGTGGAATAACACTAATTTGTAACTCTTGGTCTGGTACTAATCTGAAATTTTCTTTGGAGTTTTTTAAAGGGAATTTTTTAGTTTGAAATTCTTACGGAAACTTTAGCATTGCATATATATCTCCACACAACACAGTATTTCCACATAATCAAGGATCTGGTGAAATTCGCCTCACACATATTTGATGAAGATTTAAGATCAGAACGACTCTTGGCTAAAAGCTATTTATATAGTCGTAAACATAAAGAAGCCGTTTCTAATGTAGAAAAGAACATCTTATACGAATATCAGTGTATAATCTTTATAGATTTGCATGTTTCAACATCTCTGAAGAATTTTTACGAGAATCTTTAGTAAATGTCTGAAAGTGCGTCTGGACATTTTTGCAAGTCTGTCAATGTCACTAAAACTGTCTTGCAAATTTATGCAGTAAACACTAGCAAGTGTTTTACGATTAACCTTACACCTTGGTCGCATAAGCAGTTGGAGCTTGGCAGGATTTCTCTATGTATTTAAAAAATATATATAAACTACACATTAAACCAGTAAGACTTCGTTTAAAAGTTTTGGCTGTAATATATAGTTCAGTATGTTCAGTTTTATATATTGTATAAAGGGAACAACACAAGGATGTATTTGAATATCTAGTTTTTATTTTTTGTCCATCTTTAACTCCCAAAATAGCTGAGATCCCTTCTTGTTTTGTTGAGGATGATGTCTAGTTGTCACCCTCTGAATGGGTACTATACGGGTTCATTTTTATGAAATAAACTTAAGATTAGAGGATTGGAAATGACTAATTTTTGTTACGAAAACATTCATTACCCATATACACCTTTATATTATGCGGGAGGTAAAACTCACAAACCTTAATAAACTTATGATAATAAATCCTAGATCATGTTTTATTTTTTTAAGGCGAGAGAAAACTTTACAGTTAAAATATATTCAAAATGTTGTAATAAATGTTATTTTAAAAAAATTAGTGGAATTTGCAGGCTTGAATAGCCTGAGCAAGTGCGGCTTAAAATATCAGTTTCATTTTAATATAGGTAACTGAAAGATTTTATAGTATATTATATAACATAAAGCATGGTTGATACAGCAGCAAAAAGAAACGTTCATATTGGGGAACCCTTTCAATTACTGATTTAGTATTCATATCACATAAGACAAAGGCATTGTAAATGTTATAAAAAACCAAAGTGTCGTGCTGGGAGTTATGTCGACAGGACGTAGGAAATCTGACTGATGTGTCACACAATCAATAGACAAATAAAAATGCCCTTAAGGTTCTCAATTTCCTTTGGTAAAACACACAACTTAGTTTTCTTACAGCTCTTCCAACTCTTCAAGGGCTCCCTAGCCCCTTTCAAAATGGACCAGTCATACGGCTTTATTACCCTTAGAGTTCCTTATAAGCTTAAGATTTAAATATCATCACCATGTGTTCTGCCTGTTGAAGAAGTAGAAGTAGATTAAGTAGTAGTAGGTAGTTGGTGATGTATTCAATAATAAAAATTTGATCCTTACAAGCACGATGAGCTGGAATTGAATACATGATTGATTGATTTGTTCCCCCGATGACACGAAATCCGTTTGTTCTTCACAAAACATGGTAATAATAATGACGTAGGAAAATGACAGTGTCACCAACTGGAAATGTGTGCATCTGCGAGACTTCATATATAAATGAAACATCTACAAATAGATAAATACTACTAATGCTACTTTTCTTCACTCGGTACCTTACTGGTTTTTTCTGAAATAGGAAACAAAGGGAACAAGGGTTGTGATTGTGTATGATTCAAGTAGGATGTATTACACTGCATGATACATTCGATACGTTTTAATTGTTGAATATCCAGTAGACTTTATGTAAACGCATTTTTCTACAATATATACCCAAGAGTTGTTAATTGTCTAGTGGTTTTCTAGGCATTTGACTAATGCATCGAGCTTAAAACCCAAAAAGATAATGTGGAAAAAAAGAGACAGACAGACAGTTTTTCTTTTCAGCAGCTCAAGTACGATTTACATATCTGACCGAGAAGACATGGAACAATTATGCTTCTATCAAGCTCTTTCTTATTCTAGTTTTTGTTGATATTTTAGAAATACTTTAAGCTACATTTGCTACATTAAGAGCTTATAACTGTTGACATGATGAGTCAAGTGTGAAAGCATTTTCTTGTCGTGAGTTATGGTCGAATTAAAGTAAAAGTTTTTCTCTTCTTGATAAAGGCAAATAAAGTTTTTTTTAAGTTTTGAGAATTCTTTGGTGAGCCAAAATAAATAAAAGTTTGTAAAGTCTTTCAAGTGTTTTATGGTTGAGTCAGATTTGTCTAAATCAACATGAAAATGCATCTGATTTATTTCTAGGGTTTTTATCGTTCTAATCTCCATTTTAAAGAAATATTCGTAAAACAATGGGGTAAAATGGGATTTTTAAAAGAAATTCAATAAAACTTTCTAAGAATTGCTTCTTTTATAAATTCCCTATGGGGAATTAATAAACAAAACAAAAAAACCATAAAATTAAGTTTTTCATTCCATTGTAGCTAGTAACAATCTATCAATCTATCGAAATAACTAGATAAAAGCTAATTATTTCTAGTGTACAAACACCCTTCGACTTTTATAGACTACTTCAATTGTTTTATGAATACGTCTACCCATTATTAGCTTTAACATAGCAGGAATCACGCATTTAATTGTAAGAATTTACGTAAATTACTAAAGACCTGGCTGTTGTTGTTTAGAAGATAATGAAATGAAGGTTTGGAATACATTTTCTACTCTTCCTCCATATAATATCATTATACCATAACATACAGTATTGCTATTTTTATCATGCATAAATGCTACTGTGTACGCATACAACGAAGAAGATTTTCAATACAAGGAGATCACATGTGTGGAAAGACGTTTGGACTTGGAACGGAAGGAAGGATGTTCATTAAAATAGCAAGAGTAACTAACTCTTTTGCTGGAGAATCCTTTTAATCCCAAAATCCACTAGTATAGTGTTATAGAAGGAAGCGTTCTGAGCGTATGAAATGGCAGTGGCACCCAAAAGCAGATGACTTTGAACTCTAAATAAGTGAACTGGCAAATGTTTCGATTTCGTATCTCATCTCTCTTGTATTAGTGCACCCACACCACCATTCCATCCATGCCACAAGTAACCAAAAGGTTTAACACACTCGCACTTTATTTTTGGATCTTTCACAAACTCTCTTCTTCCTCTTGTTTAACAACACTACTAGACACTACAACTTCATTACTTTCTTTGGCTCAAATTGAAACTCACTTGCGAGCAATATTTACTTTTCATGAGATGACAAGGATCGTATTATATATTCTAATGACGTATGTGTTTAGTAAGATCTCTAGATGCGAATATAGACATTTTAAAACTCCGTTGTCAGACATGTATTCATGTAATATATAATCAGTCATTTATCCCCCTCAAGTTTTTCATTATTCATCGTAGATATTTTAAATTAGAGGCAATTCATTAAAGCAGTCAAGTCAACCTTTTACCGTGTATCATTTTCAGATTTAACGCTTTTAAAGCATATGCAAAATAACTGAAGCCTTCTTAAACTTTGGGCAATTTTTTAGGGAAAGTTTTAATGTTAACTTCACCATAATAAAGGGTAAACAATTAGTTCACTATGTATAAAATTCTTGAATTGATTTATGGAATATTAAATGAGAACTAAAACCAGTGTATTTTTCAGCCTCTATTTTTTCATACATTTTTTATTCATGATTGAAGACAAAACTGGACAAACGTCAAAATGCAGCCACTAGTTGCCTGAGAAGGATAAATCCTTTGTATTTCCAACCTACTTAATACTTAATCCCAATTGTAACAGTAGTCAAAATGAAAATTTCATCCTTTCTTAAATAATATGAGCCTTTAAAAAACACAAAAAGGAAATGTTTTCAACCAAATCCAAGTCCCTTTTTATGACTTGCATGACTCATAAAATAAGACCAATTTTAATTTTAACCCTTTTTGTTCTTTTACCGTTTTGTTTCTTCAACCCGTTACAAAAATAAAGTTTGTAGTAGAGTCGGCCTTTTCATTCTTTTTGACAACAAGAAACTAGCAAAAGCAAATAGTTGCATTTAGACTTTTACACTTGAAATTTTTTTTAGCTTGCAAGTTTACGAGAAGCCAAATCTGCTGGAGCTGCTGGGTGTGAAATGAAAGTTGAAACGAGATTACATTTCCTACATGTTTATTATGTATACAAAATGTATAAAATTATAAGATGAAAAGTTTCTCTGCTTCTTGTTTTACAACTGCCATCACATCATATTTATTTGCTAATACTCACTGCAAATAACGGCTCTGTCTTCTGTTCATCTTTTTAAGACTTTGGAAGACTACTACTGCTGCTGGAATGATTCGAAACATCAAGTCTGGGTCGAGGGTACTATTTTGCTTAGCCTTTATAGTTTATACTACATTTGCCTCATTCCATCGTTAACATATCTGTCCTTTTTCTCTATTTCACACTTGTGCTAATAAACACATGGCTTTAATTAGTCATCTTGAGTCTCTCTTCTAAGAATTTTATTATTCACATTTTTAAAAATGCTGCAAGGAATTTCCTTCATAAATCCACCTTAGTTAATAAACACATGCTTCTTTAGAATAAAAACTTAGACTTTTCCTTTGTATACAAAAAATTTCAAGTTCAAAACACTGAATAATAATATATTAAGCTAAACAAAAGTCCAACATAAGCTCGTGCACATGGCACTACACATGCATGCAGTTCATATAGTTGTGCATAATGTTTTCAAGATAAAAAACAAGCTTGTAGAAAAAGTGATCTAGATTCTGACATAACTTCAACCCACAAGGACCAGGTGCAGTTAGCTAGTTACTAACAGTAATAATAATATGCTTTGTTTTACCTCTGTGCTTTTATTACAGCAGTTGCGATTCTATTATGAGAATTATAAAAACATTTTTGAGGGTGCTGCTGAATTAGATAGTGTAAAACTAGATACAATATGGATAATATTACATTAGGTTAAACTTGTTTTACAGTACATAGATAAAAACACTATGAAATGATACGACTCCCCAGACTAAAGCCATTGCCACTAGTACTGCTTCTATTTTTGTGTTTTAAGGAAGTGCAATTTAATGTGTAGTCTATATTCGTTAATATCCTGTCACGAAGGTAATCATTTTGATAATAATAACATGGATATTGACAATGAAATGATGGAAAGTCTATTTTCAGTTGTATGCTCTTTTAAAATAGGAAGAAATAAAAAGTTGGCATTTTATTACCTACTGCTACCACCCCTGAAAACGTGGTCAAAGCACTTATTTTGATATTTTACTACTTTTACAAGTTCTATTGGGAAGGGTCGTTGTTTTTATTATATTCGTGCATGAATTACATACAGTCAAAACGACAGATCGTAAGGGCTGAAATGTAGCAGAGAGAGATAGTCAGATATGCAGTTTTATTTATTGGCTTTGACTGACTCTATAGCTAATGGAAATGGAATGGAAATGAAATTCTTTAAGTTTGTTACCCTGGTCTTTGCAATTATTACAAATGCAAATGTGTATAATTTTTGCACTAAGCCCTTTTGTTGTTGACCACAATTAATTAACAACTTCAAACTTTATCCCATTTGGCGTATGCTTAAGTCTGGCTTAGGATTAGAAACAACATCAGTAGCTTTATTTGCGTGTGATGACAGGGATCGTTTTAAAATTCTTGTTGTAATTACTGCATACATAATTTGCATTTCATTAAATTTCAAAGCATTAAATTCTAATTGCGTTTGCAAAATAAAATACCATAATTATTTTTGGAATTGGTGAGAACTTCTTTTAAGAAACTTCTCATTATGGTCCGAGGGCCGAAGATGAGCTATTCTTGACCCATGTGTGAAGGTTTATTATGTCCATGTCCATACTGTGAGAGCTATAAGGCTATACAATAAAAGAACTCATAATATGCTTTACTACTTCTGATTTAGTACTACAGGCAGAGGTGACTATGATTACAAATTCAATAATAAACATTTTTCATATAGGATTTCAGTTTGTTTTTCTCTTTGATTCTCATTGAGTCATGACATGTAATATTATTTTCATTTTTAATTATGAGATTTCACTCGGAGAAAATTGGTCTTTATTCTTCAGAAAATGTATAGAAATTAATAAAAAAAAAACTCTTTTGTGTGAAAATTATTTTTAATGGATGGCTTACCTTGATGTAAGTAAATATCAAATTACATTAAAACAAAAATTAAATTAATCCCTTACTTTGTTATGCAACAAAAACATTGTGGAGCCATTTTATGCAACAACAGACTAATTATACTATCCCTATCTCTAAAACTTCAACAAATTAGTTGAAAAAACGTATTTAAAATATTATTTAGATGAACCTAAAGTGTTGAAATACACAATTATAAACAAGTTGAATTCTTGAATTTAATAAGTAGACGCTTATGTATAAAAGTTAAATGTATTCAACCTGTAATTTAGAGGCCGTGACGCAAAATAAATAAAAAATGAATGACGCACCTCTAACTAATAGTTCTCCTGGAGTAAATCATTTCATAAGAGTTTTTAAAACTAAATCATAAGTTCTACCCATTTGATTTCCTGATGGAAATTCCTCCAGGTAAAACGCCTCAACATTAATCATCAAACCTAATTACTACACTGTATATAATGCTCCAAGTGTGTTGCTGGATAATGCATGCAGTCAGAGAAAATAGCTAGGGGAAATGAAAGGTGTTTCATTGATGAAGGGTTGAATGCTTCTGACTTTGACCATATAATTAGTACAGAGATGAATAATGAGATAGGTCAAGGCACCCTGGTGTGTTTATACATAAATCTAATATTTATTTACGAATTCATCACAATACAATACGTCTCTACTAACACATAGCGTGCAAAGAATAATATCATTGCTACTAAATTCCAACAACTATTAACAAAAATGTCTAAATATTCTGTTTGTTAAAAGAATACGATAGAGTAAATAATTGTTGGCAGAAATGAAATGTTGTATGGTAATAATCAAAAATAAACAAAATGTTGATTTATAACTTTTTATATAACTTCACTATTAATTCATGTGCCTGACTTAGTTGATGATGACTTTGATTTTGACTATTGTGCTTATGCCATAACCTCTATCAATTCTATTTGGGCTTCCGGAACCATATCTTCTCCGATATTAGCGCATAGGACTCCTCCTTTAATTTGTTTCCCTTTTCCCATCACTTCGCGTAATCGGAGAGCAGAAAGGACATCCTTTCCGTCATCTAGGTAGACAAAAACATTTAAGTTTTAAGATCCTTCACTGACATAAATTCACAGACCTTTTTCACAAAGGTGTAAATGTGGTCAAGGGGGAAAAGCAGAAATGCTAAAACCCACTGCAGGTGAGTCACTGGGCTTTGATATTAATTATTCTTGACCCGTTATTCTTACCAAACTAAAAGAATGAGAGCAAGATTCTACTTACTTGTGGTTATCCATGCCCTGCATCCATAAGAAGGTAATCTGAGATGGGCCAAATGAAGATTTTGAAATGATTCCCAACGAATTGCTTCTGTGTAGCCGTAGTCAACTAGCCACACATGAACGAAACTCATTGGCAGTTCTGGATCTTTATAAATGCATCCTCTGAGAAAAAAATGTTGTTTTTAAATAATTAAAATACCTCGTTTGATGGAAATTAGTTATATGTTTGTGTCAATACTCAAGTCTAATAGCTAATCATACCTTACGACTCTTTCATACTCCGACGAATTCACCATAAAAAAGGATCCCTTCGTCCATGGTCCACAAGAAAGTACACTTCTGCTTCTGTTCCTCCAAAACTTGTACGATTCAGCTAAATCAGCTTCCAACGCTTGCAGACGCTCTTCGACATAACTCGGATAAATCTATATAGCCAAATAGATTGACTGTAATTTGGTTTTGGTCAACTTGTTTATTATTGGTTTGTCTACGTTAGGTTAGAAAATCTCGAAAAATAAACTCATGAACTAAAACTTCAATTCAACCTATTACACATTTAACTACATATTTTCAATTTGTAATAGCAATTAACTTTTAGATTTTCATATCAAATCTTACATAAGCTTTGCCCCGATCATCTATTTTGGAAATATTGAACACAACTTTGTTTCCAGCCCTGAAAAATATACACTCTGATCCTGATCCATCAAAAGTCAAAATGTCATGGGTTATTTGAACCAGGGTTGTTAAAGGTGGAACTTCAACTGCAGGCGCTTCCACTCTTTTCCACTTCAGTACGTCACTTTCTTTCACTAATTTGTCCAACACGGGTCCGACCTTCTTTAAGTAACCAAAGCGAAATAATTCGACTTCACAGCTTTCGAATCCAGTTTTTCCCCACCGACTGACGACCTTATGATTAAAAATTATATTATATGGTACTGGTACATGACAAAAATCGGTTTGAAAAATTCATTAAATTGCGTGTCTACCTTTACAGTCATTTTTACCTCTGGTGATACAAGTGAGTTGAAGTTTTTTACGTCCAGGCTCTCCGTGCCAGCTAAAAATGCTGGTATAGCCTATATAACAGATACATATGGTTAAATGTATTTTAACATTAATCATTAATAATAAATTAAGCAATAAATTTAAGAAATACTAACCAAAGGTGGAATTGCCCTAAATGCTAGATGAATTGGATTTGCAAGCACAACGTCAGCAAGGCTCACATTTAATACATCCCCGTAGTCAATGCACTTGACCTCAACCTAATAAAGATGACAATTAGATCTCACTAAATTACCCTACGGTTTAAAATTAAAACTGTGTATGAGGGGTGAATACCTCAAACTAAATATTCCGTCAAATTGAACGTATGGACATATGGATCATGGACATCGTAAAATATAGGAAGGATTTGAAGGATAGAACGGTTAGGAATTTATTTCAGAACAAGAATCCTGAATTGAACATCTCTTCGAAAAAATTTTACCTGTAGGTTCAGAAGATCACAACTCAAGACAGTTCCCCTATAGAAAGTACCGACGTAGTGCAGATAAGGAATCAATACTAATGTTCCTCGTTCCAAAGGAAGTCGTTGTTTTACTTTATTCTTTTGAATTTTTGTGAACAACTTCTTCATCAATGATACAACGTGTGCGTCAAAAGGATTATCAAACTGCAAGAAAATTCCACCTTGGGGAGTTGCATAGACGACAAATCCTCCATCCCTTAACTTTCCAATCTGATAAAAATTTGCTCATTTTAGTCAGAAGCACTATTTCGAAAGTATTAGTGGGCCTACCAAAGTCTATTCTAATTATATTGAAACCTGTTTAACTTCTGTCTATTATTACACGGTTAAGGAATCGGATTATCCCCGTAATAATGGCAAAATTAATGATATTTTTTTTACCTCTGGAAGCTTTAAGAATTTGGCATCTTCTGCAACTCTTCTGATGATCAGCTCATTTACCCCGTAAGGGTAGCATTCCTCAGGGGCAAAACTGCTATAAATGATCACTTCATTGGAAGTAACGTCAACCACAACTGCTTTCAATACACCGTCCCACAAACCCGTTTCCATGTAAGTTGCTCTCCGGTAAGCTTGATACTGCTCATAGAACTTCATTCCGTCGAGAATTAGACCTAAATCCTGTTGTAAAAAAATCATTCATATAAATTACATTCAAAACGATCAGGTTGTACTTATTAGAAGCTACAGCGCAGGGCCATTACTTTTATGCTAGACTTACCCTTGGTGGAAGGGACGCAAACTGTTTATACAAGAGCAAAAGGTCTCGAGTATCAACAGTAAGGTCGCACCCTTCGTCAATAAGCAACACGGTAACCATGCTGATGTCACAATCTTCCGTATATTCAACTGGCTCCGTTATCTTCACACGTTTGAATTGATTATCTTGGCCTTCTTGGTAATTGAATACAGCATGCATTCCAACCTCCATTTTGTCTACAGGAAACCGACAATAATCTCCAATGTATGTGTAAAAGGTCTTCATCTCAATCTCCATGTCTTGGTACTAAAATGAAAATTCGGTTTGCTATCTATCTTTTTCATGCAATGATTAATATGACGGAGGATTTCCGAAACAGAAACCAATACTTTTTATTAAAAAACAACTTACTAAAGTTCCGTTACTTTGAAGCTCGAACAAAGGTTTATCATTTCTAATCACTGAATAGCCTCCCTGAATTGAAGTATCCGGTTGGAAACGTTTAACTTCCAGGACCTGATTCATCTCCAAGTTTTCATGAGTCTTCACTTTCAAAACAGGCAGCTCCTTTACTTTCAGCACGTTTCGGACAAATGGAACCTTAAAGGATTCCAGAAGCCATGTCGGAGTTTGGGTTTCATCCACGTACACCTTGGCTAATGCTTCTTCCAAAGATTTCAAGTTGATCGCTTGGGCTTCCCCCATTTTGAGGAATTCTAAAAAAAAGTCAATTGAAAACAATTGCATTTTATAATTTTCTTGGAATTCGAAATGGGATTGAAACTAATATTCGAAAATAAATTAAAAATCCATCTTTCCTAGCATTACCCATTTGAAAATCAATCAAGAATGCACAAAGAACGTTCTTTCTCCTCTGATACTAAAGGTAAAATGATTCAAAACTTCAGACCTCTACTACGCTCTGTCCGCAGATTTCTTTCTAGCGTTCAACGTGTTTGGCAGCAACTTACGGTTTTCCTCTGCGGACGTAGCATGTCCATATAACAAACATAATCTTCATCCAAAATTTAAAATCTGCTAAAATTGTGCCATCTCCTCTCCGGCTCTGTTCTGAAAAGGTAGCATCATTTGTGTCATGTATTCCATCTTCATCAATTCCATCTTACTAGAAGTACCCACATTTAAAGTTGACACTTTTACTGAAATGCAGAGATGAAAAATTTTAATGTAATTTTTTTTATCTCTGTCTGCATTTTAAGCAATTTTACATTTTATCAATATGGTGTAGGTAAAATATGGAGACGATTAAGAGTTGTTAATGATTTTTTTGTTTTCTAAGGGAATAATGTTTTGCTAAAAGATCCAAAATTTAATATAAAATGTAGGGGTTCAAAATTGAATTTCTGTCATAAATACCGTAATAGGCAATTCTCTTGTATCTTGAGATTTCAATTATAATAATTTCAAAAGGGCAAGTGTCGATGGGCTGGTTTTGGTTCATAAGATGCTGACTTCATTTCAATACATCCCTTATTCTGTGGGAAATATCGGGCCAAATTTATTTTTCGTTGATAATGCTAGAATTTCTTCTACCCTTCAATCACTAAAAAATAATACCTCCCTGACCTGAAATGAAATAAGACTTACTAGTAATTTCCCAAAAGACACTATGCTTCATTTTCACAAATTTGAAAATTCTAATTGTCTAAGGAGACCTTGAGTAAAGAAAGTAGGCAAAACAATGCAGCATAAGCATCAAATAAGATACACAAGACAACTAAAAGCTTGCAGCTAGTTCAAAAACCAGGTTACATTATAAAATTTATGTTGGTACATTTTAGCTTTCTGGAATGTTTTCGTATATCTTCATCGGAGCCAAATGAAACCAATGATGTAGTTTACTCCAACACCTACAGTCAATCATACTAATACGACGTGAATGTGTTTGCACGGAAAATTCGTGCACCACTTTTCTCTCTCAATACTTACCCGATTC
>JAQGBU010000917.1:0-17364 GCA_034698605.1 Isotoma decorata
TGATTTGTACTGCTCGATCTATATTTTTACTCGAAAAACCCACCCAGTTGCTCATGTATTCTGGTGTAAAATTAGGATTTAAACAGGAAAATGTCCTTGTTATGTCTTTTTCCACATGGTTTTTGTATGCCCAACTGAGAGCGTGGATTTTGGCCACTTCAGGTATGACAAGTCGCATGTGATCCATGTCAAAGCTTTCTCTTCTATTGGTCATTCGAAATCCCCAAGTTTTGCGAAGATCTTCCATGATTATGTAGTTGTCCAATGGGTCAATTACTTTCCCAGCATATTGTTTAGCTAGTTTATAAGAAATTAAAAACACGTTTATTACTTTTAAAAAAAGTTTCAACCAGAAATATGTTAAGGATCATTATTTTGAGCTAGTGGCTTTGTTCTGGTGCAGATTTACTTCTTCTGAAAATGACCATTATCTCCAATACTATCTTTCGAACTTTTCACCTCGCACACTTATTAATTTTATACAAATTAGGTCTTCCTTTCCTAGGTTGTCTATTCGGTAGGTAGTTTAAATTGGGTACGAAATATATTTTGTCTGGCGGACGACCAGGAAAAAATTACTGAATATCATAATTTTGCATTTTTAAGCGTCAGTTTTACTACAAACTTTGAAGTCACTTTTGGAATGACACTAGTTTGGCAAGTTCATGTATTCAAACAATGTGGGTACAAAAACAAAATTCATTACCTTCTGATTGGAAATCAATGCATTTTCCGTGAACAAATGTGGCATACGGTAGATTTAAGCCCTTTTTAAGTCCAATGACGTCCGTTTGAAATCTTCTTAGCTCCGGTATCCACGTTCTGTAAACTTCCAGTTCTTTAAAGAACATGTTGTTTTTGTTGATGTTCTGCTGACGACCTGGATGACTTGGATAGCATTTTATCAAAAGATGCCTTACTGATTCAGGGCCGTCTTTTGCTTCAAGTTGAACATCCACGGAATAAATGACACTCATAAAATTATCTCCAGGCTTAGTACCGTTGGTAACCTTATAGGACAGAATTTTGTGTTCGTCCCCCAAAGCGTTTTGTAAGAATTTTGGGGTTATATTATGATCAATTTTTGATGAGCACATGATGTGAAGTTATTTTACGTCGCCTCGTAGAGTTTTTAGGACAGTACCAGTATACAATAGCGACTGATAGGGGGTGATGACTTTTTATGTTAGAGTCTCGTGTGTTAAATTTATCAGCTCAGTCTGTACTAGTAGTGATTCACCATTGAATTCAATAACGGAATTCTTCAATATAATCGATTTGGGATTGTTTGGATACTAAAAATGATTTGTTACATGCATAGTCAGAATGTCACGTTTAATAATAAAAGTGTATCCAGAACTGTAATTTTTTATGGTGTGCATTTTTTTCAAATGTTTACATTTAAAAGCAAGGCTAAATTATCATTGTAACAATACACGATCATTTTCTAGACCAAGGTTTATGCTTATTATGCTAATGCCGTTTAAACAAATAATGCGTAGACGTCCAGTGTGCGTATTGACAGTAATCGTATAATCTGTTTCTCCCAAAATGGTCATAAGATGACAATTGGTACATACACTAATATTAAATGGGATGAGATGATGGCATTTATTAGTAATTTCGACTTGAAGCACGCACTGCACTGATGGTAGTAGTAGTGTGTTTTCTCATGATTAAGAGGCTGGAAATGTTGAGATGATAAGCTATATTAAAGTTAAACGAATTCTATGTCGAGTTTTTCTTATTACGTACACTTACATAAATACTAATACCTCAAGATTAAAAGAAGTACTAAATTAATCTTTTCTTGAAAATGAGCAGACAGTTGTTTGATTTTGAATTTGTTATCCATGTTCACCTTACTTGTAAAATGTAATGTTCAACTCTCTTCAGATCCTTTCCAAAACATAATAGAAGAAGCAGTATAGTGTTTATGAAGGGGGATGGGATGAAGTTTTCGGATGAAGAAATTATAAAGTCACTTTCATCAACAACACCTTGACTTTTCTGTGAAATAGCATCTTTTTAAGTGACGGTTGGGCTTTAACCGTTCCCAAATGTAAATGTACTTGCTAGGTTATAACTTGCTCTTTAACTTTTTGTTTTGTGGCGTACTACAGCGAATTTTATGTAACTGCTTAAGGAAATCAACCAGTCTCCTAAGGGTGGTATTCGGGCATTGTTATTTTTACGTCCCTTCGTGTAATTTTAAGGACAATGATAGTATGTGAAGGGAACTGAGGGGAGATGATGGCTTTTATGTGAGAGTCTCGACCCTCGTGTTTATTAAATGAGCTCAAGAGGAGTCATCAATAAAATCAAAATCTAAAATAATCAGGCTAATGGATTTGTGCTCATTCGAAGGCTAAACATGACTTGGTGCATAGTCAGAATAATAATAATAATGGCTTTATTGTCTGAAAGTTTACAGATAGGAATTTCCTTTCTGATTTCCACCCAGCGACAGAAAAAGTACATTTACGTCATGAAAAAACAATCAACGACAGTATAATAGCTTAATTGAGTACAAATATAGTACTAAATTACCTTAACAAAGCTGAAACTTATTTAGCAATAGAAGCAGCTTATAGACGTGCTCTACTCGAAATTATACGCCGATTTAAATGAAATTTCATTATAGGATATGAATCACAGGCTTTTATCTGATTTGGAAGAGAGTTCCAAAAACTAACAAGTCGATATTTTACACTCTCTTTGAAAAGAGATGTTTTATGTTTTGGAATAACAAAGTTTAGAGGAACGAGAATGTCTCAGATTACCTGAATGGGATACAAAATCCTGTAGTGCTACAGGCAGGTAAGGGATTAACACAGGACTGGTATATTTATATGCCAAAGACATTAAGTAAAAGTTAGCATACTCATTTACAGTTAACAATTTAATCTTTTCATAAGCATCCCATACGTTAATAATCAACGGAAACTACCATCGTTTAAAAAAGTTGTTTAAGAGCTTCTGGACACTAATGATGCAGCTCTTTGCACCACCCCATACTGCACAGTTGAAATTATAATGGCCTTAAAAATTGTAGGGAATTTATCTTTAGGGATGTATTTCTTTAGTTTTAAAGGATACTCTAAGTAGAAAGATAATTTAGAGTTTAACTTCTTACAATGATATTCATAATTTAAGTTTTCATCATTTCCGAGTTCCGACTATTTATATCACTTCCTGTTCCCATAATTCCTGAGTTACTTCAATTATTCTCTCATTCAGAATCACGTTTAAGCCCCCAGAATTCTCGCATACATCCGAAAATATCTCCGAGATGTCTTTATTGTGATCCATTTCTTCCAGGTTAATAGCTTTTTCTTCCTCTTTTAGTATAGTTGGAAACATACAAACTGCCATAGTGAAACCAAGCAATTTGGCTCTATGAAATCGGTACTTCAAGGAATCAATATTGAATCCTGGCAAAGTTTCCGTTTTCAGTATTTTGCAAAACTCATTGAATTTGTCATGGTAAAGATGCAAAACTTCATCCAAATGCTGCTTTCGAAGGGCCGTTCTAGTACAAACGTAAATTATGTTAACCAGCTCATGTACCACACATGCTTCTTTTGCCATTTGGAGGTCAACCAACACCACTTCTACGGGTTTTCCGGTTTCCTCATCGTATCGGAATAGCATATTGTTACTCCAGCAATCTCCGTGACAGATTATACGCCATGGTTCTGTATATGGCATTGGATTCAAGGGTTATTGTATTTTTCAATTTTACTACGATATAAGATTTAAGATTCCATCCGCCATCACGATAAGACCCTCGATTCAAATTGATAAAATAATAGTTTTTCTTCAATTCTTACCCGGATTTGGATCATCCTTTCCAAACTCTTCTTTTGGTTGCTTTCTTAGAAGTTTCTGCAAAGCAACTTCATCCTTAATTAATAATGCGTTACATAAAGGTTCGACTGTGTTATCTATGAACCTCTTTACAGTAGTAATGAGATCGTTTCTATCGCCCAAACTCTGAGTTAAGATTGCTACTGCCTTGTCTATCATGCTTTTCGTTTGACTAATCCACATCTCCTTGTCCTCTGGGGAAAAATTGGGAACCAAACAGGAAAACTTCTTGGTGACGTCTTTTTCCACATGGTTTTTGTATGCCCAACTGCGAGCGTGAATTTTGGCCACTTCAGGAATGATAAGTCGCATGTGATCCATGTCAAAGCTTTCTCTTCTATTGGTCATTCGAAATTCCCAAGTTTTGCGAAGATCTTCCATGATTATGTAGTTGTCCAGTGGGTCAATTACTTTCCCAGTGTATTGGTCGACTACTTTGAAGAAAATCAAGAATAAAGTATCCATTGAGAAAACATTAATAATTTTCTACAATGTTCTTTGTTATTTGGAAACTAAGCACACCCTAGGTTAGGTATCTATTGAGTTTAGTTTAGTTAGTTTAGTTAGCTAAACTGAGGAATATTGAGGCGTCTGAGGAACATTTATTATCGTTACTGATTAACGGTTTCTCAATGCACCCCAAGGCGCAAGTACTGTCTCATGGAAATTCAGAGGAAAGTTCCTGGAAATGAACTTTATTAACAATTAATTACACTAATTGAAAAGATTTTACGATAATACGAAATTGATTCAACTGGAGTCAAATAACACCTGCTGTTCAAACGTTTGAAAGAATAGCAATCAAAAAATAAGAAAAGTTTCATTTTAAACTACGCTAAATGACTTATCTTTGATACGAGCGTGAAATTCTAACCAAACATTGGGTTTCAGGTAATTTATTTTTTAAATACATGAAATAATATAAATATCATACACTATATATATATTTCAAATAAGCAAATATTTCAAAACATTTTCAAACACACTATATTCACTAGAGTTTACAACAACTTATCTTTAGTGGTGAGGATTTCTCTAGTGCCTCATATTTATATGAAAAATTAAAAAAGTCAAATGTAAAAAAATGTGAAGAAACTTGGCTTATTCTATCTATCATCAGCATCAATTAAATTCTGTAAAAAAATAATTACCTTCCTGAGAACCAAAATCAATGCACTTTCCATGTATAAATGTGGCATACGGTAGTTTTAAAGCTGTATCAAGTCCAATTACTTCCGTTTGAAATCTTCTAAGTTCAGGTATCCACGTTCTGTAGACCTCGAGTTCTTTGAAGAACATGTTACTCTTATTAATGTACTGCTGTCGACCTGGATGACTTGGATAACATTTTATAAAAAGATGTTTTGTCGATTTGCTACCGTCTTTTTGCTCAAGTTTCACATCCACAGAATAAATCACACTCATATAGTTGTCTCCAGGTTTAGTACCATAGGTAATTTTATGAGATAGAATTTTGTCTTCATGTCCCAAAGCGTTTCCCAAAAATTCCTTGGTTATATTATGATCAATATCTGCAGTGCACATGATTGTACGTTATTATTGTATTTTAATGTTACTTCACCTCGTGTAACTTTTATTTAACTGCTGCTAACAGTATAAAACCTACGTGCATGTTTGACTCCGGAATATCACTAAATGAGAGAATAGAGTAATGTTAAATGGAAAGGATTTCAACTGTTTGCTGATGAATAACTTCAATAGTGGATGAGCATTGAAGGTAAAAAAATCGATCTGTCCTTGGTCGGAGACAAAAAAAATCATTACATAACAATGAATAGTATTCCAAATGATTTAACATTTCATAATGGCACACGGCAGGTGTGATTTTTATTTTTAAGGTGTTTTATTCAAATCTGAATTATAATTCAAACCAAACTCATTTTAAAGGACAACGTACAAATTGAACTTCGATGTTGCAGTAAAAGGCCTTTTAAATCAATTCATACAAACTCATATTTATAAATACTGATTCACAATTAAATAAGACACCAATTGCTGCAAAAAATATATATTTTAGGAAGAGTTCAATGCAACATGTCATTATAGTAGGTAAACTAAAACCAGTGTGGTCACCTAAGTGCTAAAAATAAAATGTAGCTTTACGTTTAATGTAACAGATTTCCCAACTTTCCGCTTTCTATGATGATTTTCAAAAAATGGCTTTTATTTACATGACCGCTGGTGGTCTTCAGCCCCACCCCTGCCAAAATACACATATAGTCAAAATTTCATGCAAATCGATAAAATCATTCTTGAGTTATCGTCAAACGGACATGCCAAATTCATAAGCCCTAGGCTCAGGCTGAAAATTGTACTTAAGCATGGTTCTTAGTGTTACTGGACAATGAGATTACTGACTTTAAAGGAATTGACGTTAGGTTTGTCCGACCATAACCTATTTTAAACATTATTAAAAATGGCCAGAGAATTTTTTTCAGGCCAAGGACTGATTGCATCAAGCAGAGCTGCATCCCTGTAAGTTAAACAAAAATTAGAGTGTTCCTATGCAGGGCAATGAAGTGGTTAAATATCTTCTACACCGGCACTTTTACATCCCCATTTCCTTCCTTTTAAGTTGAGCAAGGGCAGTGTTTTTAAGCATAATACGAAGTTGTCTCGAATAACGACAATAAGTTTTGACTAGTTGAAATAATTAAAATTAATAATTTTGAAAGATCAACCTAATTTTAGCACCCTAACATCTATAGTATATTTTCTTCAGGAAATCAATGGATTGAGGACCGATTTTTAAGAAAGAGCGTTAGTAACGGTAGCGTAATTTTCTCAGTTAATCGATACGCGTAATTGAAACTGCTTTACATTTGATAAGTACCATAATAATAATAATAAGGTTTATTTATTCGTCCGTGTTTAAACATAACAACAAAGTATTTCCAATGCTGGACACGTCTTATGATAATAATAAAAACATTAAAAAATATTTGTGGTAATAATATGTTTGAGTATAATAATGCGTATATCTAAGCTAATCTTATTTCAAAAATGGATTAAAAACTAAAATCGTATACATAGTCTTCTCCACGTTTTTGCAACAATAACAATCTAACTGCTTTATCGAAGCCACTAATGGTTTCAATTTCTTTTATATAAGAAGGCAAACTGTTCCATAATTGTAGGCACCAATAAAAGTATGATTTTTCCCCATAAACAGTTTTGGGATATGCGATTACAGTATTTTTCGAATTTCGCAGTGAGTTATTAGGAGTTCGTTTATTAAAATATTCATTAAACACTTTGGTGACCGTGCTGCTATGAATTAGGTCTTTAAAAGTGTACTTGAGCCCATACAATATTCTTCTTTCATTTGTATACAAAAGATTTGCATTTTCCATGACATCATGTGAGCTAGTACCTTGGTTCTTCAGGATCTTATTCATCAGCTTCAGGATTATTCGGTCAAATTTTTCTAGTTTTGTTGGGCATATAGAACCCCACACTGGTATACAGTAGTCAATTACTGACACTATGAGAGATTTCATAAAGATCAACAGCTTTTCCTGTGAGAAACTAGATTTGTGTCTACTAAACAGATTGATTCTTTGCTTTACTGCTTGACACACTTTGTCGTAATGTTTATCCCATGAGAGGGATAAACATATTTACCCGTTTACATATTAAATTTAGGATTCCTGTTATGATGTGTCATATGTGTGATGTATAGTTGCATTGTTCCAAAGGACAGCGTTTAAAATTATATAGCTACCTAAAATGTCTCCACAGAATGGTCTGAGGTCTATGCATCACATATGACACAATATCTAAATTTTTAAGACAAGAATCCTAAATTCAATCAACTCACAAAATGGTTTCATCTTCTTTGTCAAAAAAATTACTTAAAACAGAGATCCCATAAAACACAGCTGCATTCACTATTCACTATATTTATGAGATGAAATGTTCTATAAAATATGAGAACAACGTAAAACTGAATTAGAACTACCAGGAATTTAGCCCCCTATAAGCATTGTGCTTAAGGCAACAAAATTGGTTCATATACTAAAATGTGTGAAAAACCCGTTGTAGTAAAATGGCGAATATTTTCTTGTAAACCTTACTTAATTTTGATACGAAATCATGAATCATTCCGGGACCTCATATTCCAGGAATACAGCCCACCGTTTTCGGATGATATCGAAAGTAACTCCCCAAAAGGGTCTTAATTCAAGCTGTATGATGAATACCGCAAATTGCTACATTAAATGTAAGTATAGCATAATGTTAGGCGACGTTGATTGCATTGCCATTATTAAGTGATTCACGAAATTTTTATTGATATTTCCATCCAAGTTTCCAATTTATCTCATGAATAAATAATTATGAGGTATTCGCTGCAAGCTGCATTAAATGAGTTCGAGGAATGAATCATTTATTTTATCGGCTGCCAATAAATAAATCATTGTGCTTCAGCGAATTGATCACAAAATGGATTTCACTGAAATTTCAAGGATAACGGAGTCTGAATTCTTTGCAATGAAATTGGGTAGTAAAGTGCAACACCCATTAATCCATCCTTCAGGTGCTAAATTAGAAGCATTACTGTTTCCTCCCGTTCATAAAACGACGGAACAATATTCCAAGAATTCATTATTAATTTTCTAACACCGCAGGATTTACTTAGATGATGAAATTTAGGGTTTAAGTATAAGTAAATAAAATGTTAAATATAGGATCTGTAATTATATAAATAATCTAAATTAACTCGTTATAAAATTGAATAAATTTTTTCATCATTATTCACATAAAAGCACGAAAAATCCTTAAGAACTTTCAAGTCTACGTTCAGCAGGTTCCATGAAGAAAAATATTCATAATGAAGCAAAGTTTTATTACAGTTCTTGTTTCAGCCCTTTTTGGGGCAAGTGCAGGTAAATGTCAAGAGATTGCAATGCTTAGGTTTTTCACTTCAATATTTGGTCATAAAAACTAGAGTTTTCATTGAACAAAACCTTTATTTAATTTTAAAACTCATGCATTAATACATGCTCTAATTTCAAATTTTCAGCGTTGGTTTCACAGGAGGAATTCAATTGTGCAGCTAGGACGAAGGGTGGAAATCCAGACGGCTCCTACTACACCCAATTTAAAGCGTCTTTAGGTAATTCTGAGATTACAACTAAGAGAGAAGCGGCCTTGTATCTCGCGCATGCTGTATGGGAAACGGAAGGATTCATATACACAAAAGAAAAACACTGTCAGACAAATCTGGAAGCGTGCCGCATTGATTATCCAAACAATAAGGGTGGGCGTCCTGATAAAGTTTATTACGGCCGTGGTATGCTACAACTGACATGGGACTACAACTACGAAGCAGCTTCATCATCTCTTTATGGAGATGATCGACTTATCCAGAATCCGGAACAAGTTGCAGACAATGTTTCCATCGGATGGGCAACTGCTGCGTGGTACTGGAAGACTGCTGTCCACTCTGTTGCTTCATCGTTTGGGCCTACTCTTAAAGCTATTAACGGAGCTGAGGAATGTGATGGAGGTAGACATCCTGAGAACCGGATTTTGAGATTTAATAATTACAAAGAAGTTTTGAAATGCTTGTCAATGCCACCAGTCCCTGACCATGAAGGTTACTGCCATGCTTAGACATTTGACTTTATTTCTTGCCTAACGGAAAGTAACTCTACTTGTCGAATTCTTTAATATAATGATAAATCATTATTTTAAGTCTATTACACTGGATGAAATGAAAATTATAAATGGGATAATTAGTAAACATAAATCGTAACTCAACTTGTACCAATAATTATTCGAATATTTTCTGCGTGAAAGCGAAATAAAAATATGAAGTTCTATCACCAAATAATATTTAAACACATGGAACCCGCATGGTCAATATCATATTTGCGACTCAACCTCATGCTACTGTGTTTAAAAATAGGGGTTTGACCTGTCACACCGCTAAGGGGGTCGACCTTTTTCGTTTTTAAGCTAGTAAGTATCATTCTGAAGCTTTTCTATTTTGAATGGTGCATACCGTAAGGTTTATTTTTACATTCTACCCTTCGAAAGTGTTACTTCAAACAGATAGACACTATGACATCTGGCCTTCTTCATAATAAAGGATAATTCTTTTTAGAGTTTAGTTTAAGAATTTGAAGTCGTAGTTATGCATGAACGCAAAAAAATTTAAAAAAGAAAGAAAGTAAACTGTACCTCCTGTTTTAAAACGCTATAGACAGTTAATACTTCCAAACTTCAAAAAGTCGGTTTTGGGGTGAGGGATAATGCGGACCAGGGTACCTATTTTCTTATTTCAAGGAAAGCAATTTTCAACGCATACACTATACGACTATCCTACACTATGATGTGAAGCATCATGTCATATATTATTGCCAATTGAATAAATTATTAAATTGAATTGAATTGATAGTTATAATCGAGTTGCGGAGGATGACTTAAAATGTACCAAACGGTATTTACAGTGGATGGCGTTACAAGGGTCAAAGATTTGTCTTCATCGTCGATGATACTTATGGTTACCCAAGCTAATCCCCCCATGTTAAGCATTGTTGTTTAGAATAGAATACAGAAGTACCACCGTCATGGCTCTATAGACATAGACAAACGAATAGAATCAGGTTGTTCAATACCATGTTCAGCCAAAAACTGGTCTAAAATTTCAACCCAAAGCCCCAAAGCCTTAAATGATGCATGAAAGAATCCCTTGAATCCTTGAGTAGTTCAGGTAATTAAATGGACTTTTATTAGATATCTTGCTAAAACCTACAATTTTTGGTTCATACAAAACTTGGTTTCAAACCATTTATAAAACTCCCTGATCCCACAATTCCTGAGTGAGTTCAATAATTCTCTCATTCAGAATCACGTTTAAGCCCCCAGAGTTCTCGCATACATCCGAAAATATCTCCGAGATGTCTTTATTGTGATCCATTTCCTCCAGGTTAATAGCTTTTTCTTCCTCTTTTAGTATAATAGGAAGTATACACACTGTCATAGTAAAACCAAGTAATTTGGCTCTATGAAATCGGTATCTTAAGGAATCAATATTGAATCCTGGCAAAGTTTCCGTTTTCAGTATTTTGCAAAACTCATTGAACTTGTCGTGATAAAGTTGCAGAAGTTCATCCAAATGTTGCTTTCGAAGGGCCGTTCTAGTACAAACGTAAATTATGTAAACCAGGTCATTTACCACACAGGTTTCTTTTGCCATTTGGAGGTCAACCAACACCACTTCCAGGGGTTTGCGTGTTTCTTCGTCGTATCGGAATAGCATATTGTTACTCCAGCAATCTCCGTGACAGATTATACGCCATGGTTCTGTATATAGCATTGGATTTAAGGGTTATTGAGGTTTGAAATTTCAACCTGCCGTCTATGATAAAGTTTCGTTTCAAATCGATAAAAAAATATTTTTTCTTCAATTTCTTACCTGGATTTGGAGAATCTTTTCCAAACTGTTCACCTGGTTGCTTTCTTAGAAGTTTTTGCATAGCGACTTCGTCATCATTGATTAACAATGCATCACAAAGAGGTTCAACAGTAGAATCCATAAACCTCTGGGTGGCTTTACTGAGCTCGTTTCCAGAGCCCACGCTCTGATTTATTATTGCTACAGCTTGGTCTATATTGCTTCTCATTAGACCAATCCACATATCTTTGTCCTCTGGTGTAAAATTAGGAATCAGACAGGAAAACTTCTTTGTGACGTCTTTTTCCACATGGTTTTTGTATGCCCAACTGAGAGCGTGAATTTTGGCCACTTCAGGTATGACAAGTCGCATGTGATCCATATCAAAGCTTTCCCTTCTATTGGTCATTCGAAATCCCCAAGTTTTGCGAAGATCTTCCATGATTATGTAGTTGTCCAAAGAATCAATTACTTTCCCAGTGTACTGCTTGGCTAGTTGGAAAATACAAGAATACGAGAATTTCATTTTGAGAAAAGTTTAACGTCCTACGACGGTCTACGTCTCTTGGACACTACATGCCCAGATTGAGTAACAACAAGTTGTATTTCATTTAATAGTAGGCTTGATTAGTTATGTATTGAAGTGTTGTTATAAGACAAATGGAGGGACATTTATTTTCATTACTGATAACCTATACTCAGCACATCCTAAGGGAGTCTCTCAAACTCTCAACATGACCCAGGGACAGTCTTTTATTATTATTTTTGCACTATCGTACGGAGGAATCAATGTTGATATTGAAACTAATTAGTAGCGGAGGGGCTGGGACAGGTAAATCAAAAAGATTTCCAGCCATACAATCAATACAGGACAGTTTGCATGCATAATCTGACAACTGGATTTCTACGGCTTGAAAAACCAGCAACGAAAAGATCAAAAAATGTCAAATTTAAACTACTTTAAATGACTTATCCTTCACACAATCCAAAACTTCCAACCGGACTTGAAAGTATTTTAATAAGTACATATTTCTTTTATATACGAAATTTATTAATTTGGTTTTATACAAATAATAATATTGTGCATGAAATTTTATATTAAATATTAGATATTAAAACAACATCCTGGTGGTTAGCATTGCTAGTTTGGTGTATAAATATGAAACGTGCACGTAATATAGATATGTGAAGTAATTTGGCACATTCTATCCGTTATCCCCACCAAACAAAATTAGTAAAAAAACATAATTACCTTCCTCTGAATCAAAATCGATGCACTTTCCATGCACAAATGTGGCATACGGTAGTTTCAAAGCTTTATCAAGCCCAATTACTTCCGTTTGAAATCTTCTAAGCTCCGGTATCCACGTTCTGTAGACTTCCAGTTCTTTGAAGAACATGTTGCTTTTGTTGGTAAACTGCTGCCGACCTGGATGACTTGGATAACATTTTATTAAAAGATGTTTTGTCGATTTGTTACCGTCTTTTTGCTCAAGTTTCACATCCACAGAGTAAATCACACTCATATAGTTGTCTCCAGGCTTAGTACCATAGGTAACTTCATGAGATAGAATTTTGTCTTCGCGTCCCAAAGCATTTTCCAAGAATTCCTTGGTTATATTATGGTCAATTTCTGCAGTACACATGATTAAGTCACTTATGCAATATTTATTTAACAGTGAACAGTATAAAAGCTACTTGCATGTCTGATGCTGGAGTAACACTAATACGAGAGAATAGAGTATGTTGTTAAGTGCAAATATTTCAACTGTTTTGCCAATGAATTACTTCCATTACTCCATAGTGGATGTTTAATAAAGTTAAAAAAATAATCGATCTGTCCTTGGTTGAAGACAAAAAAAAGTCATTGTATAACAATAAGTAGGACTCCGAAATGATTTCGCATTTTATAATGATAAGGCGCCCATAGTTGTGATCTTTTATCTGTATAATGTATTCTGTTTAAATTGTAATTATTATGCAAACCAAATTCATTTCAATGCACGATATACATATATTAGCCTTCGATGTTAATGTAAAAGGCCTTTTAAGCCCATTCATACAAATTCATATTTTACAATCACTGAATGAGTTGGGAATGGAAGTATTTGCGGATTCCGGTAACCTAAAAATTTGTGTATAAAGCATGCTTGTTATGGTTAATAAACATCAGATTACTGACTTGAACTGAACTAATTGACGGGGTTGAAGCTAGATTTTTTGATGAACGTTGATACGTTCATTCATCAGAACTATTTCAATTTTCAAAATTTTAAAAGAGTGATGTTGACCGTGGCTTAATTAACAATTTACCACAATACAGTTAAATTATTTTCAGAAATTTTCACTGATATTTTACATCTAAGCAGCTTCCAATTTAAATCTATTACAATCTATAACCAAATTGTAATGAAGTTTTTGATGCAGGAAATGATTCTAGTAGTTAAATTTTATTTTATGGACTTCTAATAAATCATGGAACTTCTATTTGATACACCAAATTGACTTCAGTGAAATGTCAAGAATTCCCACAGTTCATAATTCTTTGCAATGAAGTTGGCTACTTAAGTTAACACGCACGAAAACATCTTTTAGGTGCTGAATTAAAACCATTAATTAGGGTTTATTCCTGATCATAAAACTACGGACCAATGTTCCGAAGTTTCATAAATATTCTATAAATATTCTTTGAGCACCGAAGCATTTACTAAGACATTTAAAGCGTGTGTATGCAGTAAATAAACATACTAATTAGTACCTGCTGCATTTTATGTCAATGCTCCAATTCGATTCGATAAAAATGAGTATATAGAATCATATAAATCATTCATTATTCATATAATCAATCATTCTTTATTCATATAAAAACATGAACATCATCCATAATTAGAATTTATCTTTAACGTTTTAAAGTTTAGACAAACCCCACCTGACACCTGAGCTATTTTTACCTGGATTATGTATGATTAATTTTTAAATCTTTAGGCCTTAGTTGCCTTTGATATTTGTATAAGAAAAACAGTACTTGAAATACACTTGTAAAATAATTAATTAATGCATGGCTTCTGCTTCGTTTTGTAGGTTTCAGAGATCAAAGATGCCGAGACAAAGATGAATAAAGAATTAGTTGTTAGTATGAAACCTCGAAATTCTCTTGGATTTTTGTTTATATAATTGCAGTTCTAGACAGTTGTGTTATCATCTGTACAGCGGCTGTGAAATACAAATAAAATTAAGGGACAACAAAGTAATTGTATTAGAGAGATAGAAATTCTGCTGAAAGAAAATTTTCTAAACTGAGTATTGTGATTAACAAAGGTCTTAATGTAAGTTATGCGGAATAAAAATGTATTTTAATTTTTTAAAACCGAATTTTATTAGATAGCGTGCTCCTCATTTTTAATATTTCTTATAGATAAAATTTAGTTGTTAGTAAAATACACCGTATATGGCATTTGGTTCGATAGCATTTTCAACTTATTATATAACTCCTTGATCATATAATTCTTGAGTAATTTCAATAATTCTTTCATTCAGAATCACGTTTAAACCCTCAGAGTTCTCGCTCACTTCCGAAAATAGTTCCATCATGTGTTTATTGTGATCCATTTCTTCCAGGTTCATAGCTTTTTCTTCCTCTTTTAGCATGATTGGAAATATACACAATGAAATAGCCAAACCCAGCAATTTAGCCCTATGAAATCGGTATCTTAAGGTATCCATGTTGAATCCTGGCAATGTGTCCGTTTTCAATATTTTGCAAAACTCATTGAATTTGTCATGGTAAAGTTGCAGAAGTTCATCCAAATGCTTCTTTCGAAGGGCCACTCTAGTACAAACGTAAATTATGTAAACCAGATCACTTACTACACAGGTTTCTTTTGCCATTTGGAGGTCGACCAATACCACTTCCAGGGGTTTGCCTGTTTCTTCGTCGTATCGGAATAGCATATTGTTACTCCAGCAATCGCCGTGGGAGACTATACGCCACTGTTCTATATAACATTAATTTTGAAGGTAATTAATTACATATTTCAATTAATGTTATCGCTTCCGCTACAATAATTTAACTCGTATTTTCTTGGAATTTTTGGTTTCAATATCTAACCTGAATTTTGAGAATCCTTTCCAAACTCATCCCCTACAGGCTGTTTTCTTAAAAGATGGTACATACCGGTTTCATCCCCACCATCCACATAAAATGCGTCACAAAGAGGTTCAACAGTAGATTCCTTGAACCTTGTGGCAGCTTTGCTGAGCTCGTTTCCTACGCCCAAGCTCTTATCTAGGACTGCAACTGCTTGGTCTATATTGCTTTTTATTAGACCAACCCACATGTCCACATCCTCTGGGCAAAAATTAGGAACCAAACAGGAAAACGTCTTGCTGACATTTTTTTCCACATGGTTTTTGTATGCCCAACTAAGAGCGTGGACTTTGGCCACTTCAGTTATGACAAGTCGGATGTGATCCATATCAAAGCTTTCTCTTCTATTGGTCATTCGAAATCCCCAAGTTTTGCGAAGATCTTCCATGATTATGTAGTTGTCAAAAGAATCAATTACTTTCCCAGTGTAATGGTCGGCTAGTTCAAGAACAATAAGAAATAAACTGTCTGACGATGTAACTCATCATGAAATGAAGAAATAAAGCTAGGAGGACTTTCAACACGTAATAATATTTTGAACTCATGTATGGCGGGGCGCCAGATAACCACTACGTGGTTATCTGGCGTAAAATATTAGTTATTTATAATCTTTTTTAAGATTTTAATTTCCATCCTCCAATTTTAATATCAAAATTGTCGGCATTGGAGGCCAAAATAAATTGGTGTTTAGTCCAATGATCTAATGATCCTGTTGAAAGTGAATTGTGAAATTGGGATCGTAGCCTGCGATAGATTAAGAAAGCATACTCATACTATTCAGCTACATGGGGGCTGTTATAAATAGCCATTATTAAGATCAGAATTTTTCCCGTAGAAGATGAGATACGCTAAGGAAAATTGAAGATGTAAGTTAATGAGGTAAAATAAATAGCATATAAATTGGATAGGCAGTTAAAGAAAAATGTCTGTCTTATATAGCTAAGAAGAAATGAAATTCCAGAATCCGACTTTACCCTTGCTTTTGGAGGACGGAAGAAAAATTGGAAATAATTATTATAAATGGCATAGAAAAACCTTAATTGATCAGAACAGAGATTTTACATAAAGATTGGTTGCACACCCAGATAACCCATTGATTTCGCGTTACTGATTTAGCTTTTTAATTTATGATACTTATGTTAGCCAGTTTTTTCATGCAAATATAGAATCAGAATATTATACGAATTATGCCCATCGGTTTTTACTAGTTTTATGGCAACCAAATTGCATTGAACCTTTTAAACTGTACACGATACTACCAGTTTACTTAACCTCTTCCCATTACCAGGGTGCATAAAACTAATAAAACAATAAGCTTAAAAATGTTTAAGAAAAAATTAGTTAGCTACCTTGTTCGGATTGGAAATCAATACACTTTCCATGCACAAATGTGGCATATGGCAGTTTTAAAGCTTTATCAAGTCCAAGGACTTCGGTTTGAAATCTCCTTAGCTCTGGTATCCAAGTTCTGTAGACCTCTAGTTCTTTGAAGAACATGTTGCTTTTGTTGCTGAACTCTTGTCGACCTGGATGACTTGGGTAACATTTTATTAAAAGATGTTTCGTGGATTTACTACCGTCTTTCTGCTCAAGTTGTACATCCACGGCATAAATCACACTCATAAAATTATCTCCAGGTTTAGTACCATAGGTAACCTTGTGAGATAAAATTTTGTATTCATCTCCCAAAGCGTTTGCCAAGAATTCCTGGGTTACTTTATGATCAATTTCCGCTGAGCCCATGATTTTGATTATTGTCTTTTCCCCTTTTATGAATTTTTGGTGTTTTATAACCGACTTGATGTTAAATGCACGAGTAACACTAACAGAATAAACTGTGATATTTAGCTGATAGGGGATTTAACTCGTGTGGCAATGAATGATTTAGCTCATCTTCAATATATAGGTAGTAGTATAGTTAAAC
>JAQGBU010000918.1:0-17353 GCA_034698605.1 Isotoma decorata
CTTGGAATGTCTAATGCCCAACGGGTATCTTGGAATGCCGAATGCCCAACGGGTATCTTGGAATGTCTAATGCCCAACGGGTATCTTGAAATGCCGAACGGGTATCTTAGCGTACAAACTTGGAGTGCACAGCGTCGGGACTATTGACATCCCAATGGAACTCTTCGAATGCCGAATTGGATTTTTGGAATACCCATGATGGGAATAATAAGATTAAAAATTAATTTTTGGTTACAAAAAATATGAAATATCTTTAAAGTGAAGGGGACCAACTACACGGCTGATCAGTGCTACCTTACGCGGATAGTCTAGTAGACGGTCAACTAATGGTTAAGTTTAGACTAGACTAATGCTTTCAAATTTTATTTGTTTACTATCCGTAGTTTCACGACTCGTACAGATACTACAACACAACATTCCACACCCGCCGGTAATAACGGCGGCATTTAAACTTTAAATAATTCATTCTGCTATTTTGACGTTGCAGGTTCGTTGCAGCTTCAAAATTAGCCAAACTAGCCTGTCGCCATACAGCCATTCATCAATACACATTTACAAGAAGATCATAAACCGCAAGCTTTTTTCTTGGAAATACCTAGTGCAGGTAGTTGAATTATGTCCACATGCTTAAATACCGGCAACCGGCATCTCTATCGTGTAGTTTCCATCTCTTCCTTTGCATTGAATTGAGTCATCACATCTTCACATGCATCACCATATCACCAATATCACCGCGCACCACAGACATTGACACCCTATCTACAATGTACACAGTAGGTGTATTGCATATTATTGCACGAGATATTTCGTATTATGCAACATGCAAGAAGACCACAGAAATATATCCTACTTGCAAGACTAAATATCCCAAAATTCATATCCAAATCAGCCTTATTTATGACCGGCCCGCTACAAACACCTTGCAAGCTTGAAGAACTCTTTGTCTATCTTAGAGCCATTCGTACAAAAGAAAAAGAGTAAATTAAAGGCGTGTTTTTAACCAAGACTCCAGTCAAGTCTACAGTCCACAGACTACAGACACTGATATCATCATAGAGAGTGAAGAGTTGACTTTTGTGAACTGTGAAGGATGTTGAGGTTGAGGGCGTATACAGGATGAGCTCAAACCCATACCCCCTATAGCAGCCAGACTCTAGAGGGACTCAAGAAGATGTAGAGGGAATGAGCGAGTAAGATTGAATGAGATCGAATGCAACCGAATAAACCCAAGCTGGTTGCCACCTTCACAAAGTGTAGTATTTTAGTAGGATGGAAACCCCAACTGGACAAGTTGATTTAGCTAAAAAGAAAAAAGAAACGCCGGCCGGTTCTTCTGTTGTGTATGTATCTATGTATGGGAAGAGCCAAGAATTGAACAGGAGGCAAAGAGACGAGGATCCATATTGGATTTCTGGTGAGTGCAGGCCACACGCTTGGCTCTTGTCTTTTTTACATTTTTCTCTTAATTAATTTTAAAATTTAGGCTTAATTAAATAAGTTAATCTATCGTTAAGTAGGAATATTTCATTAAGTACGCTATTAGACTAAGGACTAGCTCTACTTTTTCTCTGTGAGTATACTTTTTATACACTTTTTCTCTATTTTTAAAGTTTTTAAAGCCCTTGAAAAATTTCCTTTCCTCCCTTTGCCCATTCTTATATGGCATGGTGGGCTTGGGTAATTAGTTAGTGTGGAAATTTAGTGGTATTTTTAGTAATTTTGTGCATTTCATCTTCAGTTATTGCTTATAGTCCTGTATGAGGGGGAGGGGAGGAAATTTTTCAGTTTGGGGTGATATTCATATTGTGTATCGGGTTTTTAAAAATATGAAATATATTTGTTTTTTAGATAGTAATCTGTAAGTGAAGTCCCTGTGTGAAAGTTGAAGATATCCCATATTTTGCTTCTGCTGATCTTATTACACATCGCTGCTGACCACCGCCGCTGTGACCTTATAGAGAAGAAAAAAAGGAGGAAGGAACAAGGGAAAGTAGAAAAATTCTAGGGAATAATTCATCGAGGAAGAGGTGAGCTGCCTGAACCTTTGCCCTTTCAACTTTCCGAACTTTGCAACATTGACTGAAATTGGAAACGAAAATTCCTAGCCTTGCCCTTCTGCTATCACTGCACATTCTTGTTTTGTGTCAATTATCATCCATCCATTTTGGGTCAATGTCTTTTGTTGTGGACGGTCGTAATTAGCCAATAATTCTAACTTAGTGTTTATGCATCATTTTGTTTGACTTGACTGTAGACAGCAACATTCCAAAATAGGGTCGAACGTGATCATCGACTGCACTGCTGGGGCCAACCTGTCCGGCGGTGTCAAAAATAATCAAGATAGCATCATGAAGAAAGATGGAGAAGGTGATGAACGAGGGTAAGTCATTAATTTTTTTTATATCATTCATATTTTATAGTTTATTTCTTCTTCTTAAATGCTAACATTAGTTGATAGTAATCAGAGTCACATTATAGTTGACGACAGAGTAGAAAGAAACTTAAGAAACTTGACGCCTTCCTTAATGATTTCATTCCATTCTCAAATAACGCCCTATCCTCCTTTTATATTGTTTATCTTGAATTATTTGCTGAGTCTTAGTCAGTCTTCTTGTCTTATTAATATGTGCATAAAGGCTGAAAAGTGTTGGACTATTTGACATTTGATCCTTGTTCTTTGTAATGGCTATTATTTTATGTCGTAGATAATTAGAATTAGATTTATTAACTAGTAGAAATATGATACTATAGTCCATCAGTAGATTACACGTTAATATTGTTAATCAATACCATGCACATAGTGAACACTTATGATTTGGGGTGGAGATGAGTCATTATTTTATCTTGTTTACGAAGAAATTGGACACGATCAGTTTTTCTTAACTTGTGTTGTCTTATCTTGATTTTGTGGAGTTTGATGTTTGAATTGAATCATTGATGATACGAGTTAAGTAGATTGTGTTTTATTCGAGTTTGTTTTTTACTTCTTTTTTGCGCCTTTTGACCTTATAAATATTATGATTTATGTTTGATTGATTGTTTGATTGATCGGCTTTATTCTTGTGTTGACTCACTACAGCGCCGGCAACGATTTCTATAAGGAACAAGACGATTGGTAGGGGTCTTTAGATGGATATTCAGTACACATTCAGTCAATCGGTACGTAAGTTTGCAAAAGCTAATGGAGTTGGTTGTGATCTGTCGTAGGAAATTGTTCATCGGTGGACTGAGCTGGGAGACCACAATCGACGGACTACAACGTTATTTCAGCCGATTTGGTGAGGTCGTTGACGCTGTCGTCATGAAGAACCCTGATACTGGTCGCTCCCGAGGATTTGGATTTGTGACCTTTAGTGACCCGGCCAATGTGGATTCGGTGTTGAACAATGGCCCACATCAATTGGATGGCCGAACTGTACGCTTGATTAATGCTAGAAAAAATTAAACGTCTATTTACATGATTTCATAGTTCGATAATTAAATGGAGCTTTTCTATGTTACAGATCGACCCCAAACCATGCAACCCTCGCACTATGCAAAAGCCAAAGCGTGGATCTAATGTACCCAAGGTATTTTTGGGTGGGCTTCCTCCAAATGTCACTGAAACTGATCTCCGATCATTTTTTGATCGCTACGGGAAAGTCGTAGAAGTGGTCATCATGTATGATCAAGAACGACGAAGGACCCGAGGTACGTATATTGTTACATATTTTAATTGGTGTCTGGTTACGATCGGTCAAAGCTACTCCTACCTACTGCCTACCTTGGTTAATATTTAAGCCACTTAAGTTAATGGTTTGGCTCGTGTACCAGTTAATTAATACGTTATATTATAATAATTATATTTCGTATATTCTATCTTGATAATGTAAGAATGTTCTTATCATCATATTTAGCACCTACAGGGATTGGGAAACGTTATTTAAAATGTAATTCTTGAATAGATAAGCTATATCTGTATTAACATTATGGTAAGAGTAGTAATTTCAAAACTTACAAGTAACAGACCTAGAAGCAAGAGGCCAATATTCAGAAAGTTGCATGCCTTGCATTACTTGAATTGAAATGTTCAAGTATAAGTACGTCAAACATTGAAGGATTCAATATTGCTGTACAGTGCAGGAGGTTGTGAAGCTAAGTGTATTTAACTGTAGGAAATGCCTGGCTGTCATTTTAAAATAAAATGCGACTCTTCGAATAGGGTCGTATTAACAATGACAGCCTATATTAACGTCCTTCCCATAGTACATGGTGCATTGTTTTTCGTGCACTGTGCCTCCAGGCTGGCCACAGTAAAATTCCATGCAACCCAAGGCATACAAATAGGTTAAGGTAGGATGAGCTACTCAGCAGGATGCCTACTTTTGTTATGTGAATGTGATCCGTCCGTTGTGTGGGTTAACAAAATTATCACTAATAAAATGGGCTTAATCTCGTGAGTGGTAGACCGACCACAACCTGTTGGTTTTAATTGCAGTAGTGTTGAATCCTTAATATTGAATTATTTACAAATGGTGTTATTATTATCTTGGCTCGTCAGGATTTGGATTTGTTTCATTTGAGAGCGATGACCCAGTGGAAAGATTAGTGTCCGAGCACTTTGTCAACGTTAATGGAAAGCAGGTATTGATATTTGCACGGGATAGCAAACAACCTTGTAATATTCTTTCTTCTTTTTCCCGAGTAATTTTACTATTGAGGCCTTAAACCCCTTCTCGTGAGTTTATGTCGAGTAGTTAAACGAGCTGGTACATTGTCTTCCATTAAACAGTATTCGTCTTATTTTTAATTTACTTACGACATTGTTAAAGTTAAATTTTATATATGATAAAGTGTTAAGTATTAAATCAGAAAATGTATGTACGGCGTTGGGAGGAACGTGTATATTAAAGTATTTAATGTGAAATAGATATCTTTAAGTTCTGATGCACTACACTACGATTAAGGCCTTAATGTAAGATTAGTAATGAACTATGTTGTGATATTAAGATTAGTAGCCTTACTCTTAGCCTTAGTGAAGGTAATTGTAATGCTAGTAACCAATCAGACTTCCGTCCTACCTGTTCATTTCGTTTTTATGACTGAACGTAGTGTTTTAAACCATGCTGATTCAATTGAATGGTTTTAGGTTGAAATAAAACGTGCCGAACCCCGAGATGGAAGAGGTGGTGTTATGGGCCGTCAATCTGGATGGGGCACCATGGTAAGACGTTATACAAGGAAATAAGTAATTTGATTCTAAGATGAGCTTAGAATATTTATAGAATTAAATATTTGTAGATGGGTAATCCAATGGGTCACATGCCTCCTGGAGGAATGATGCAAGGGTACCAAGGTTGGGGAACTCCACCTCAACAATCTGGCTATGCGCCTCAAGGGTATCAGCCAGGCGGTGGTCAGAGCTACCAAGGATGGGGTCAAGCCACTCAGGGACAGCAGATGCCTCAATGGGGCAGCTATGGTGCGACTCCTCAGCAAAGCTACGGCTACGGTGAGAGGGCATCTACTAATTTGTACAGTAATTTTAGCCGATACAACTAAACACAGTATAGTAGTGAGAAGGGTTTGAAAGAAAGGACTGAAAGCGCGTAAAATAACAGTAACTCTAAATTCTTATTATTTACGGTCCAGGATATATAATACTTGTACATTATGCATGTGTTTAATTGATAGGACCGCGTTATCTTTAGTTTAAGAGAACTTGAGAAGCTTTCTGTAAC
The DNA here is from genome assembly GCA_034698605.1 of Isotoma decorata. Taxonomy (NCBI): domain Eukaryota; kingdom Metazoa; phylum Arthropoda; class Collembola; order Entomobryomorpha; family Isotomidae; genus Isotoma; species Isotoma decorata. The sequence continues at coordinate 5,721 of JAQGBU010000918.1, forward strand.
AGAATAGCTGGAAGAGTCCAGGCCAAAACTGTCTTTTGCTTTTCTGAACATTTGATCCCTCTTAATTAAGTAGAAATTCCGAAAAATTATAGTTACACAGTAACACTTTTTTGTTGTTTGTGCATTTTTATGGAGGATTAAAACGTGCCTACCCGGTTTTTGGGACGTTTTTGTCAATTCCTGTCCATGCGTTTTATTTCAAACTCATATACTATATCGTGTATAATTTTATAAGAATTTCATAATGAGGGATCAAAGGCTCAGCTCAGGCTCGCTGTCATTCTTTCGAACCCTACATGAGTCTTTGGAAGTTTCCATGTTCATTCAAATTGAACGTCGGTGGATTACTGATTGAGATGGTGGCCTGACAATATTCTCGATCTGTTGGCACAGGCACTACTCCCCAGAACAGTTATGGAGCAAATTGGAACTACACTATGGGACAGAATGGTCAAAGTAGTGGAGCTACTCCACAAGCAACTGACATGTATGGACGTCAAGGGACAACTCCAAGTGCAGCACCTGGAACTCCAGCTGCTCCAGCTCCTCAGAAAGCTGCTTCGAGTTATCCATATTCAACTCCTCAGCCACAGTATGGCACTTCTGCTGGGTATACCCAACAGCCTCAAGACACCGCTGCTGGTGCCTATGGACCATCTCGTGCTTACGGTCAGACTTCTAAAAATCTGAGATATATGACGTAGGCACTCAGTCTTGAGAAACCCCACTGATTTCTGAAAAAATTGTTTAAAGTTATAATTGGATTTAGACTTAACTAAATTACGTTATCGTTCGACTCCTACATTTAGTCTATGTTATTTCTCTTATTTACTAATTTCTTAGCAGTAAATCCTTAGGTTATAGATTAACTAAGTTTGATCAGTCTGTAATGTTCGTGGCTTTTATCTATCCTTTATTATTATTCTCAAGTTATGGTGACTGGGCTGGGCTTGTTCCCTACGTATAGATACATGATAACGGTTAATAATGTTTTGGCTTGGACTCGTGGATGTATGCGTTAGGAGCAAGTGGACTGTTCTACAGTGGTTCAATCCATCAGACTAGGTAGCTGAGTTAGTTAGTTTTATTGTATCGGTTCAAGACTGAGTGTTCCTGTGAGAAGTGTGGCTTGTTAGTGGGAGGGGAAGTGAGAAGTCGTGTAGCGTGTAGCTTATCATCATGTTTTTGCAGCAGGGACGGGTGCAGCTTCCGGATATGGAACTGCTGACGCCACTGGTGCCGGAAGCTATGGCGGTCCTGGACCTCAGCGTGGGGGAAGTTATTCACAGCCAGGCCAAACCTCCGGTTATCACCCTTATCGTCGAATGTAAAGTCTTGAATCTGTGCAACACCAAGTCATCAAATGAGATTTTTAGCTCTTCGAAAAATATTTAAAACTGTTTTCATAAATTTTGTAGAACGCTTTGATGTTACACATAGTATGCTTTGCATGTCTATTTAAAATCAGCCACCATCCTTCTCCCTTTCTTATACTGCTCTGTCTGGTTATTTAATCAACTGTGGACCAGTCCAACCACACTTCATTGATGCAAGTTTTTTTGCTTATACGTTACGTAACCCAGTCCAGTTAAATAATAATGAGTGTTCTGTTAATTAGGCCTTTTGTACTGTAGTAAAGAAACTTGAATAGATTCTACCTAATTATGGGTTTGTACGTATTTTATGAATGGCATGTGACGACTATATCGAAGAGCAAGTTTTAACTGAGCTAAGCGTAGAGTACTGTGTATGTAAATCTCAATCAACAAAACAAAACAACACCTAAAGGTATGTTAAATTACAACTAACGAGTCATTAAAATCTAAGGATTAAATAAGGTAAGCCAAGGTTATTTCGCTAATACGAAAAATTAATTAACAAAACTTAATGTTAGTTTACATATTATGAGAAGAATTTTGTAATGGTAAATTTATTAACGTTAGAAATTAATGGTAGTCTCTTCATCAAGACACTGTATTTTAAGATTTGAACTGACATAACGCAGTTGAAATATGCGATTTATATTTTTTATTTTTCACTTTAATTGACTTGTTCAGAATAAGGTGCACTGTAGTCCAGTATTTTAAGTAAGAGAAAACAGCGTCTGCAGCTGCAGCTATGCTAAAAATTTCAAGTAATTTAAATTTAAGATATAAACTTGTTAATCTAATTGAGATATTACCTAAGTAAGAACAGACTGTGAGATACTAACTATGTTGTAATTAAGGAAACGCTCAGCCATAAGATTAATGTCACTGACATTCATAAATACCTACGACGTGTACTTGTAGGACGCAAACGACCGATTGTTGTAGACCCCATTATTGCTTAGCTGAATAATATATTATAAACCGTTTATCTAATCTTAAGTTAGCCCGTTTTCATATCACTTGCTCTTAATACAACAAATCTGCAATTGTAAATAGTACTTGGAGGGTGTTGGTTCTTCTTCTGAAACTACACGAACCTACATGGGGTTTGTATTATTAAAACTGCAAAGACTTTAAAACTTTGCAGACTTTTCGTAAACTGATAATTTGTCTACTGCAAACAAGGTTTTCTTCCTCTCTCATGTGTTTTGTCCTTCCCCTGTGTTTTTCTTCAATCTTTGTTGTTTGTCCGTTGTTGGTAGTGGGCTAGTCTGTTGTTTCTTTGTTCACTCACTCACATGCAGTGAGCTCAAAGTCGTAACAATGAGACACCATTCCAACAGCAACAAGCAGCAAAACAACCAGCAGAATGTATGCCAACTGTAATTAAGGATGATTTGATTGTCATAAAACTAAAACTTTTAATGGTAGATAGCTCTAATAGGTAGACCACGGATACAACATAAGGAATTAGTGTACGATTTTACTTATTAGTCGATCATTCATTAATCATAATTATTACATTTCATGATAATTGTGGGGTGTAGGCGTCTAGCATTACAGAGAGAATGACGGTGTAGTAGTATGTTAATAGGATGCAAGTTATTATGCGAACTTGAATTTTAAAAAGTGTCGCTCAGTTAAAAACCATTTGCAACGTCATTTGAGTAAGGGAAGTGCTGTACACAACACGGTCATGAAGTTGCTTTCATTCAAAGTAATTAATGATACCGGTACAGCATAAACTCCGTAGAAGATTCTGTAGATATAAGGGGCTACGGTCGTAGTATTGATATTAGGAAAAAATATATATTAATAATAGTAGTACATATACATTAACATTAATAATAATTATTGTAGATCGTTAATTCTTGTGAAGTTATGCACTGCTCGTCGTAACATTTTCTGACATCATCAAGAAGATTTTAAGACTAAGAACTAATCACTTTTAAGCCATCGTTACTCTACTGCAACGTTTGTAAGCATATTTAAATCTGAGTAAGGTAAAAACAAACAAACATCGTCAACTTAAGAAACACGGGACTGTTATGTAAGTATGGTTAATTACTAATTAAAGAACAGGCTGGGATGACTAATTAAACATGTTCATCAATCAGTACCAGATAATTAAGTCTTAGGTTGGCCTTCTAAAGGAATTATAAGAAATAATAATTTTAGGATTTGATATCCCCCGCATATAAGTAGTACATTCTCATGTAATCACGTCAAATAATGTATTGTCATGATACTAATTATTACTATTACATTTAATTAATAATTATTAAATCTTATAAAGTTAATAAAATTAGGGCCTTGAATTTTTGAAATCCTTCCAGAGCAGAAGATGAAGAATGTCATAATTAATAGTAGGAAACGTAACTTCTATCTTAGGGTATTGGTGGTATTTGTATTTCTGACTTTTGACACGGAGCTTTGATAACTAAGCCGTCGTTCCTACCGTAATATATTATTATTATAATAGTTATTATGAGATGTTAAAATGAAAATCAAGTCACGTACAACTTCCTACCTAAACTGTCTTATTATCCGTGAAGTTAAGGTAAAGTACGTTAATTATTATAATATTATTATTATTATATTATATCTTGTCCATTGAAAATATTATATGAAACCACTCATGATCATTGTCAATCTTAATTATTTTATCCGCTACTGCTGCTGATTAGGGTACTTACGTGTGCAGATGTTTGATTAGTCAATCCTTAAGTAATTCTAATGACGTTCCATCTCATCACTTATAGACCGTACGTAACGAGAGAGACGACGGAAATTTCACAAAAGAGCGTATTCGTGTAAATAGTTATAATCTATTATTACAATTACAACCATATACTACTGATGCATGACTTTTCGATTATCTAATTCTGTAAATAGTACAGCTCACTTATTATCATTATTACTTATTGAATATAGAGAGAGCGTAGAGTAATGTGTAATGTAAGGATAAGAAGAACTTAAACTAAGTAGTTCATTACTGATTACAATTACGAAACATTTTTCAGTCTGAATCTGAGTTAGAATCTACGAAGCTGTTATTGAAAATGAATATGGTATGAAGAAACTAAAACTACGTACAGCAAAAATTGTTGTTGTGAAAGGGTAGTAGTGTGTAATGTTGATGTTTTTTGATTATTTAACAAAATGTAAAAATAAAAGGAATCAATCGATCACCTTGTAAACTTCTTCTGTTGCTTCGTTTCATTTTTATTCTTTCGTATACATAAAGTTATCAATTTAAAATTTGTGCCATTCAGCTCATCAAAATCATAAAATTAATATTATCATGACTAGAAAATTTCGCTGCATTTATTATTTCACCGCACCATACCGTCGTTAAGCCTAACCCTAACGTAAATTTCATATCTCTAATCAAACTTCTGTTCGATTCAAAATTTAATTTCATGATAAATTCTCATGGCGAAAAATATTTAGCTACTCTAAACTACGATGCATTGAAGCCTCCTAATCTTACTCTTCATATTTTTGATGGAATTCAATAAATTTTAATAATTTTGGTAGTTGATTAAATCCAGTTTTGGAGATCTTCTAAAATAGCCTTTAGTCTGTCTGCAGGCTGAGTTTTTAAGTCATTTTGGGGTATTAAGCTTTTCTTATATTCCTGAGGATAGACTCGGGAGCCTTTTAGCATTTGCACAGGGGGTCTGGATGTTCCATACAACACTAACTCAAGATCGTCCAAATATCCTTGATTTCCACGGTCAGCTGTCTGTAATGCAAAATTGGTAATACACTTCATTAACATATGCAGAAAATTTCAATTTCTGCATGCTAAATATAACGCCGTTAACATTTTCGTTGTGTAAATACACACGTACTGTTTTCCAGAGAGACAGTTGCATCGCATGACTTCAAAACCGGTGTCAGTATACTATTAACTTACCAGTAGTCAAACAGGGCCTTTAACAGTTTAATTGGAGTCAAGTAGAATACTACCCAATTGGGTCTCAAAAGCCACAATTTTTTATCATTAAAATAGCTTAATATTAATTCTATATTTGGAGCTAACCGTATCACTCAAGTTAAATGTCCATTTGCCTAAGGGGTTCTCTCCCCATGTATGCACAGAAGTAAATGGCCAATCTTGGAAGCCAGTTGCCGAAGCATCATACCTCCTCGGGAAAAGTAGCCTTGTCTTTGTTCCTAAAAATATTACAATTTTCATATTCATGAAAAACTGAATGCAAATGTATAGGGAATAGGGAATCATTTTTCGCCTTTGGTTTACTTTCACTTCCAAGTGCTAGTTTTACAGTTGAAAGTATGAAGACGTAATAAATAGTTATCTTATCAAGAAGTAGGAAATCAATAAGGGCTTTTACACTTATCTAGAGTTAAAGGACGGTAGTAGTAGTACCTTGGGGTGAAGTAAGATCCATTTGCAAAGCTCCCCTTTGACTGTACTGAACAGTTGTAACAACTTGCACGTGCTCGAGAAAGTTGATTTCATTTGGAGTGCCACGACAAGCGTCACTAATGAATTCCACGATTTTTGGCCTCATTGGGTCAATCACCTTCACTGTCCTGTGTAAAGTGTAAAGTAACATAGGATATCACGTCCGCTCATTTGGACAGAATACCATGATAAATTGAATTAAGGGTTAATTTTTTGGTTCCTCTCTACTTATACTTTCTCTTCTGCAAACACATCGTGTGAACCCACCACCACTATTAACTCAAGTCTAAGTATAATTGATAAATACACTTTCCAGTCGAAAATGAAGTCAAACATTTCGCTAAAGAAAGGTCAATCTTTTTTTGGGCACTAACCACAGGCACTAACTCATGCTACAGCTTTTTAGAACCAAGCTGAATCCAAACTATCATATAGCCTCTTTTTCTAAAATTGTTTTCAGCTCAGTAGTTGGGTTAAAAGGTTAAAACTTATTCTGCTAACATTCTGTCACTCCAAGGCAGTGGCAGGAACAAAAAGATATTGTTTTCACTTGAAAATCAATAATGTAGCCTTTGCTTGTGGTAAAAATGCTTCGAATTATGTTTATGCATGACTCATGGCAGAGAGATTTATTTAAATGAATGAACTTGAATTCAGATATTGAATTTAAGAATTGAATTTAAATGTAAGAAGAGAGAAGCATGCAAGATCAAAGAATTTATAAAAACGATGACATACAGCGGAAGTGACTTGATTCGACAGATCATCTGCGGTGGAACAGTTGTCCAATTTAATGCCATATTAACCATGCCTTGAGCATCCATTAGACCAAAACCAAATCGGGAATTGTATTGAAATCCCACTGCATTAACTCTCCATCCAGGGTTATCCAAAAGTGGACCAGGTTGAGCTGTCCATGCAACAATGTGCTGAACATCCCTCCAGGACAACTTGGGACTGGGTAGTAAATTATACATAAATTTAAATTTAAAGTGGAATATTTTCAAACTAAAGATCACCTTTGCTGAGCTACACGGTCTTACGCATGATAAATTTGATTAGATTAGCCTAGTCAGCCTTTCAAATTGGATCAGTGTTATCTGAATATAAAATTTGACTCACTTGGCTTCTAGTGCTAATGCCACGATTCCAGCTGCCAAAGGAGCGGAGGCGGAAGTACCTGTATGACTTGTGGTACATTGATCTTGCAAATCTGTAGTTGCCTAAAATATGTCATGAAAGTTGAATCAAATTTATCATACAATTCGATTTCCGTTGAACACGAAAATCGTACTACCTATATATAATATATAAGAATACTGGGTATGTGCTCGAATGTGCATTTTCTATGAATATTTTTAAGAGTTTTAGCTGAAAATTCACGAACAATTTTTTGATCTGTATACGCTCCACTGGAATATGTAACAGCCATTGTTGAAGGGCATTTTTCTCCATACCAAGGAAATGTCCCAGATTCAGAAGCACTGCCAATAGATAATGTAAATACGTTTGCAGCATATCCATCACAACTACAGCAATCTCCTTTAGATCCACCGTTCCCTGATGCCCACACGTATATGGTTCCTTTCCCATGTCTGCCCTAAAGGGAGAAAGAAAGTAGAAAATGGGTAAAAATAGCGTAGAGTCGAGAACAGTAATTGTTTCTGAGTGAACATAATGAAGAGGCAGAACTTCCAAGCAGATGCAAAAGGTAAAGAACAAAGTCAATCAGCTTTCTCGGACTTTATTATCTTGCATGAATGTTCAATTGGAAAAGGTTATCTTTGTAGTTGGTGAGCGAGCTGTATCCTGTATCTAGAATTTCTAGGGTACGGAAGTGTATTATATGGTAATAATATATGGGCTTATACATAATTGTGTGAGTAGGCGAGAGTACTGGATGTAAGTAGGTTCAAGGAAGTGCAATTGATTCCTCGAACTAGCACTACTAAGACTACCCACCACAAGAAAGTGATGTTCCTATTCAGTAGATTCCACATAAGATGAGTACTAACAATAAAAGATGGATAGATAGTAAATAGTAATGGAATCACTTGCCTGAGTGACTCCTTTGAGAAGAGCTCTTTGAGCAAGACGACCGGGTCCTTCGACCGTCTGACCATCATCATTCGGACCCCATGAAGCAGAATAAACATCCACTCCGTCCAGGGCGAAAGAAAGAGCTTCACCCTCAATTCGATCACTTACTGGACCATCCAACATCCGGACACCTATACAGATTCGTCAGTTCGTAATAGTACAATATACACATATATACAGCACGCACACATCAGTCACATCTACCTAAGATATTGACCATTGGATTCTTGCAAAAAATGGAAAATGCAATGTATTTGTACAACTGGTTATCTGCTAAAATACATAGGTAGTTCTGAAATTGTAGTAGTATCATGGCATATCGAATCGAAATTGGTAGACTGAGCACGTTTTCAACTCGGACTGAAGGGATCAGCGAAGAGGCACAACGGGCATGAATGAATTGAATACTGAAATCTGGGTTTCTAGCCTTTTTTCTATAATATCAGAGTACATTCGATTTGGAAAAAGTTTATTCACAAGGAAAGTATTTCCTCTAAGCTTCCTTTAAAAAAGAAACGGGAAAGAGAATTTTGTTCATTGAGCTTTTATATTAAGACTTCGTTTTAAAAACTTGATTGAAAGATTTTGGCTTAAATCAACGAGTCGCTTGGCTTCCGCTGGGCAGAGTACCTTATGCATGTGGGGCTTGCAAGAAGTAATCTAATAATAAGATTTTACAGGTCAAGGCCTGAAAAAGTTAAGAAGATTGAAACCAGGGACTGAGATTGATGCAGCATATGCAGTTAAGTAAATGTATACTGATTAGGGATAAGATCTTTAGTGTAGTTGAGAATTGAGAAAGGGTTCTTTAGCAGGTTTAGTGGGAAGCCGAAATAGCTTAAATTTAATTTGGCCTACTCTCGTCAGAATATAACGGAGTCATGTACAAAAGTCTCAATTGACCTTTGCACGATGCTTGCTTCTATGAGAAAGAATTAATTTCTCAGTCCTAAACCCTGCCTTGAGACACGTAGTTAGAATGTTTAAAAGATTTCCAAAGTTACTTCTTTGAACTTAGCTTTTAACCTTCTTAAGCTTTGTACTTTGTACTACTGGCAACGAAAAAAAGCTTAAAAATTGCAAACCTCCGATCCCTGCATTGTATGCTATTCCAACTCCACATTTTGAGTTATTAGCAATCATGGCTACTTCTCCAGCACATCTTGTCCCATGAGAATTGTCTGGATGAGCTCCATAGTGGGGTGTGGGATCGTTATCATTATCATTCAAATCCCCACTTATACTTGCAACCTTTACATTTAATTCAGAAGAAATGAAATAAGCTGCTTCAGCAAAAAGGCAGTTGTACTGTTCGCAATTTCTTTTAACTTAAATATATTCAGTACAATTTGAAACTTCTAAAACACTTACATAATTTGGAGCAAGATCACTATGCGTATGCTCCAAGCCATCATCCAATATGACCACATTTACTCCTTTTCCAGTGTATCCCATTTTGAAAACCGGCAAGACATTTAGGTCCAATCTTGGTAGGGTCCTTCTTGTTCTAGTATCTTGCTATTGATTTGTTCACACAAATTTCATTAATAAATTCAATTATGAATAGATTCAAATATGATGTTTTAGCTAATTGGAAATAAATTTTGCCAATGAAATTAAATTCCTACTCACCATATACCACTGTTTTTCCCACAGAGGATCATTAAACTTTTTATCATTTATTTCATTGCTCATGAAAGGATTGATAAAGTTATTCTGTGGTAAAATATTGTCCAATCGGAAATTCTTTACAAGACTAATCAAATCTACATCTCTTTTTACACGACGCTTAGAAAATTGTTGATCCGCCCAGTGAACCTATTAAAGGATCAAACGGGTTTTTAATACATTTTTTCTTAATAAATCCTCATCCTTTTATCCGAAAATTAATCCAAGTTATTCAAAGGAATTGAACATTAGACCTTCCGGCAAGTTTTGTAAAAAAAGAAAGAAATCTTATAATAACTTTGACAGCATAGTGTAAGAAACTTAATTACCTCAGGATAGGAGTTGAGTTGCTTAGTAAGTTCTCTAGAGTTTCTTGCATGCTCTGTAGGATGATTAGGATTTCTCATCAGGTACACTCCAGGAAATTCTTGTAGCTAATCAAGTCATTTCCAATTTATTACAACTTGCTTAAAATAATATACTCAACACATCAAACACAATATTAACCTTTATGGAAACCCTAAAATAAATTATTCGGTTAATTAACTTCGCATCAATGTACTCAGATTTTTTTTTACCTCTCCCACATTTTCATATCCACTCTGCAAAGCAAGCCGATCTGCGGCTTCTTTCCCATTCGAAACGTGTACCAACCACTCATTTGTATAACTAATTGCATTATCATCACCAATATGATTAGAATGCTGTGGTTCCCAGAATAACTCTTGTTGAGGTTCGATATCTCCGTATAACTTTTGCAGGAGTTGATCCAATGCTTGATTCAAATTTGAAAAAGCCTCATCCTGAGATTCCTTTGGGGATGATGAAAACTCATTTTCAGAGTCTGAAGTTACTGATCTACTTGTTACTACTGGAATATTGGGCCAAAATGAGGTCAACATCAAAGTAAATACTAGTAGATATGAAATCACAGGTTTTAAAAAGGGCATTTTAAAGTCACTTTTTAAAAAATAAAAAATAAAAATATCCACACAAGCCGAGATCTAAAATTTCGTTTTAACTCGGCAGTATACTAGGACGGAGTGAAATCCCTAATCCTCTGGCTCTGCCGTCCAATCCTGTCGAATGAGAAACTGATATCTTTGGTTATTATAATGAATGACAAATGCTGGCTCTAGTAAATTAATGAAGATAAGGCAGGTAAGTAAATGAGATGATTATTTGACTAGGGATTTCCTACTGTCTTTGGAGAGTTTCTGGAGTCTCAACTGCATCCTCTTACATACAATTTATTTAAAGTAGTTTGGATAAACATAGATCAACTTCTGCTTACAAAATAGAATTTATTCCTCTGAACGTTATAATGTATGCGTAGGTTGATAAATTTTAATCTGGATTGAGTCTGGAACTAAGGATAGGAGTATTAATAAGGATCATCGTCATTAACAAAGTAGTATAGTAGAGTCATTCATGGAATGAATGTCTTTGTTACGTTAAAATTTGTTTACATTGACATTGACGAAACAGATTGCTGGTGATGGGGGTTTACCTATTAATTGGTTATCCAGAAATAGCATTCAATTAGCTATTGTAAAATGTCCAAATAAAATCCGTTGCATTCAATGCTTTGAGACATGGGTGCTCAAATGAAAATGAAAAAGTATAATGTCTATTTCGTTTCTTTCAATTTTACCTGCATGTAAAGGATTAAATATTAAATTTTACAAAACGCTATTTTATTGTTAATATAAATTTATTACAAAACCGGGCATTTATTTCATATTATAAGGTAACTTCACAGGTTGCGGTCTAAATTATTTTGCATGCGTCAAAATTTGCAACTGGTAATGGATTCCGGTTAAGAGAGAAAATGTAGGTGCAATTACTTATATCTGGTAAACATTGTATTTTATAGACCATTTACCTCGTATAAGAATGACGCTTATTTTTAGCTTATGATGATAAATTGCCATTTTATAATGCATTCACTCATCCTTTAAGTTTATCACTTCGTTTTTATTTTATTAGTTAACCTCAGAACATCTGTCTTGTACGTAAACTAAAAGCTTTTTGTCATCGTTATGAAAAATGTTATGCAT